>JASEVX010000012.1:14824549-14924549 GCA_031761405.1 Serripes groenlandicus
AGACACGTAAACACTATGTGTTATGCTTTCCTATATATTTATGTTGTCTACTAAGTGCCCCCCCCCCCCCCGGTAAATCCGTCACTGGCATCATCGTTTAAATGACTGATGAAACGTTGAAAAGGGCATAAAACCCGACAACTACCACAAAAGTTCTTCAGAGACTGAGTCTATACCTAGAGGGACAGTCCACCCAAAGATCTACCACCTGTTAAACTGAGACGGTATTTTCTCTTTTTTGTCAGGCGACAAATTCTGTCCCCACATGCTACTCTCTTTATACTAAAGCATTACTGAAAATGAAAAAACGTCGTCCGCTAGTCGGTATAAGGGAGGCAACAGTGATTAAGAATTCAACAAGAGAAATTATGCATTAACACGGTCTATGAGTCTTAAATAAAGCATCCCATTGACTTCGTATTTTTACTTTTGAGTACGGACTCATCAACATTGTTTATCCTGTTGCGGATAACACTTTTCCATGCCAGTTTTGAAGGAAAGACACCTGACTCTTGATATTTGTCGATGTATCTATTAAGATCATATTTTGCTAGAATGCCGTATAAATCAGGGATAATGCCCGAGGTCGTTACCGGATAAGTGCCGAACCTAATCAATCGATTAACAAAAAGTCTTTTTGCGAAATAGTGACATGGTAGTCTGCATAATTGACCGATAAAGACCAGCTTCTTATATTCAATTTATACAAGGATAGGTTTAATACCGATCGCTGCTCTTGCTACAATATTGTTTGAACTCAAGGGCACTCTTTGAATTACTTTGTAACAAAAAGAGTGAGCTCTTTCAAGTTCTGAAATAATTGTAGGGGACATCTGGCACCATAGTTCACAGCCATATAGGGCCCGCGGCAAAACTATAGCTTTGTACATTTTTAGTAATGATGTGGGATTATAGTCGCCTGAATTCATTATACTAAGCATAGTCCGTCTGAGTTTTGCGCATGAACTACGAATGCATTAATAGCGCAAAATTTGTCAATTACACAACCCATGTGCGTATACTTAGTTGATTCTGGAATAACATCTTTTCCCAAACACCAGCTTCTATCACTCCTTTCGAATGCTACTCGACTCCCATTGAAAACGATAACGGAACATTGGGTAATTCTATTATCGACGGGACGGAACTTATAACGAATACTGAGGACTTAAGAACCTTTAATTATACACTGCAAATCGCAACACCCGGTCGTTATGTAACTTTCACACAGCGAGGGAACAAGGATTTTATTGTGATATGTGAAATATACGTGTATGCTGGTAAGTCTTTTTCTCTTCATAAACCCTGTTTGTCTGCATGTGTCATGGTATATCCGTCTATCTCATTCCCTCTCTCCAACTCTTTCTCTGTATATGTTCACCTGTATGTCTGTTGGTTGTTCGCGCTCTGTCTGTCCGTTTCTATGTCTCGATATATGAATATTTCTCTCTGTATCTCTGTATTTGCCCTCTTCTTTGTATGTATGTCTGTCCATCTGTCTCTGTCTCTCTCTTTCTCTCTTTACCCGTCATAGTCATTTCCTTCTCTCTTTCTCTCTCGTGTTAAAGCTAAAACTAATGTTTAAAACAATAACTCCTAAAATACGAGTATATATTTTATTTTTTTTTGTGTTCATGACTTTTGCTTGTCTGTGATTGGCTGAAATATTTTGTTCATAACCCCATGAAGAAAATTTTCCTTGGATTCTTGGAAAAAGCGACCGAATACTAAGAAAGTGACGTCACGTCATAACGTTATTACTTTTGGCGCCAAATTGGACTAATGTTTGACGTGCTATATTATGGAAAATAAAGTTGTTAAATACTAGTATGTGTTAATACCAACGGTAATAGCCATATTTATGCTAAAATATAAGGAATGGACAGCCTTTTTTTCGTGTTCATGGGGGTATGAACAAAAAAACCTGATCACACATTCTATGAAACCGCTTCGCGGTTTCATAGCGCGTGATCATTTTTTTTTGTTCATACCCCCATGAACACGAAAAAAAGGCTGTCCATTCCTTAAATAAAAGACTAATGAATTGATAGATAAAAACCAAAAGGCTATTTATCACTTATTGAACCAATGATGAATGCTATTGTTTGATTACAGTGTAAATTGAAAACACAAGTAACATGAAAACAACACATTCTTCAGAAGATGAGAAAGACACTGTCAAATTAATCTTACATTTTTGTTGTTGTTTTTACAACGTGAATAGGTCATTGCTTTATATTGTAGGTTCAATTTAACTACCTAACTGAGTTCAGCATATTTTCAAAAACACTCATGCAGACATGTATAATTGCGCTTTAAATAGAGGATTAACTGCAATAAAGCACATCACTGTTATATTTTGGTCGACTTTCTATATCGCGATTTAAACGATATTCACATCATAAAGACTAAATCTGAATTCTACAACATGAATTGTGCTTACATTTGCATATGATTTGATTTTATAGTGACATAATATGCAAAGTACAACTTCTATAAAACAAATACCAAGAACATGTACAATACCGTTAATCTGCCCCTTTTTGAAGTTTTGAAATGACATTGATCTAGAACTTGGATATGTCATTAAATCGCCTTTCAACCTTTAGAAAATACTAGTTCGGCAATATTTATGTTTTATGTTTATTTCTAGCCAGGCCCTTGCCATTGCACATTATCATAGTATTTTGCGATAGTTTCAGCGCGGAAATATAATGGTAATGTAAAGTTGTTTGGAGCAATACTAGTTTTTGCTTGTTCCGTTTATTGTAGAAAAAACATCTAGATAAGACATCGACTTGAGCCTCATCCAGATACATTTTTTATCTGCATTGTATCTGATAAAATTCGGTAATTATACATAAGTGTTAAATAACCTTTTTTCATTTGACACTAGAAATATTAAGTATATATAATTATATGACAAAGGGCTGGTTTGAAATAAACTTGAATCATATGCGCTGCTGAACTAGCAAATGCAAATCTAACTACACATATGTAACATAAATCAAAGCCTGTCTATGTATATTTCCTATGTCTAAAAATGACATGAATCTTTAGAACATTTCAGGTTATAGAGAGGATGATTGTTTATTTCAGCGTTTTATCGCAAATGAAAAGCACAGTGTTATTTTTTCACTCGTGGCTTCGTAACCCTTCGTTATCCTTGAAGATATATCCATTTACTTTTCTGTCGATGAGCAAAATTTTGATTTTACACTGAAACAAACTATTAGTCTATTTATTTCATGCTTAAAAAACGAGACATAACTTGTTCTGACTTCATTCGAATAACACGAACGTTGGCGACATGCGGAAGCCAACTAAGGGAGCAAGTAGAGATTCTTTTAATATAATAGACATTTTTATATGAAATAAATAACGCAAATATTAATGAAAATCATGCTAGTTTTTTAAAAGAAATATTTTAAATGACGAACTATATCTTAAATCTTATTCTGGATGAACACGGAACTCTTTCTTGTGTTATTTGAGCGGATGTTTGCTTGAAGGATTATCATTATGTCTTTTGTCAACATATATGTCTCGGATTTATTTAATGGAAGTAATTAAGACAGGGCATTATGTCTGATATCGGAAATCGGCGAAAATAATTTATTGAGTCACGACGGGTCGACTCGATCGAGATCTTGTGTTTTACAAAATAACTATGTTAAGGAGGAAAACAGTCGACGGGCATCATTCCTATGTATAAGGAATACTCTAAAATGATATTCGTAAGTACATCTGATATCTGCGATGTCTGCTACTGTTTAAATTTCCTTATGTTTGTTTACAACATATGCCTGCAAACATAACGCAAAAAGGACAATGTGTAAATATGAAATTCTAGTATTATTCCCGTTTTACTCCCTTCTAAATCTGAGTTGTACTCTCATGACTATAGTAATACAAACACGATTATCGACGATAGTTATGTATATCAAAATGATTCTAGCTGAAGATACGGCATATGCCTGAAACGTTTATACTATCTCAAAAACAATAGATCTACAGTAAAGGACACGTCATTAAATACATATAGAACAATATGTCGAGTTGTGTATTTCATTCAGTGACATCACTTGTAAAGGGAAATAAGTCTCGACAATTTACTTCGTATGTTGTTTCCCTCGATAGTCTGTTAGAACAGTCTTTGTACATTCTTTTAAATGTGACATTCTCCAGAAAGGATTGTGTTGGGTTCAGATAATCGTTCGTAAAACGATGCAACAAACATATATTTAGAACAACTGCAACTATGTGCCTATTCGTCCTTTTAGCACACACTTATATACAAATATCTACTTTATTGTATCTGTAAGACGAGTTGTACTCGCTTTAAGACCCGGTGTTTTCATAACTAATGTTAACACCTTGAAGAAAGAATAGTTCCGTATATGTAAAGGTTATAATGTCAGTGCACAAATACTTTAACTCACTGTGAGTTCACAATATTATAATTCACTATAAATCATAGGTAGGCATAACATAATAAATACATTTTTGCAAATACATTACATTCCAATTTTGCGCTGGAGCACTCATTTCTACTGCATTTAACCATTTCAATTGCTACAAAAGAAATATGAATCTGCAACGATTAAAATAACCAGTTAAACAGTTTTTGAAATATGGATAGTTTTGGTTCCATTCGCGTCCTAATACCATCTTATTATTAAATATTGATGTTGTGGACTCAGTCTTGCTTTCATATAGTCCTAATGTGATCCGTCAACATACAAACTATGGATAGTTTGGACTCAGCCTTGCTTTAATCTCAACCATGTATGGAACATGTTTTTCTAAGATTCAAACCTGCCTGTAATTATTTACACAAACATGAAAGCATATTATTGGTCAATTGTAAATGAGTGTTGATAAACGATGTTAACAAAAATCACCCGTTCTATATCTCTCAAAGATTAAATGCCATTAAATATTTATTGTATTTTTCTTGATATGATATATTTGCTGAATTTTGTAGTTTGCGATGAAAGCAAGTACGGACTAGAATGTATAAACAAATGCGGTCATTGTCTAAATCCACCTTGCGACACTGTCGATGGAATATGTACAGCGTGTGCAATAGGGTACAAGTTTCCTATGTGCCAAGGTAATATATATAGTTTTACTTACAAAGATGTTGTTATTTGAACAGTTATTGCTAACATGATTACACAACACGCAATGCTCAGGTTGTTATGGAAAAAAGATGTTATTGACTTTGACATTACTTAATATTTCATGTGAGTGGGATGCATTTACATGTTACCGATACAAGATCACTATCGCAATCTTATCTATTGTGTGTTGTTTGTTGATTGATCTGTTGGTTTAAAAGTCCTACATGTAGATACCTAGGCTTTTCAAAAAAGAAAGTTGAATGTCCATTCTGTTTAGAAAAGCCATCATAAGCCTGTCAATAGCTAAAACATATTAGCTAGTCCATATTCATTTATAGAACAACACTTCGATTTATTTTTGCAACGATTCGCTAATCCTTTTCAGAGCTGCAACATAGTATTTGACAGTAATGATGGGTTTGACCCTCTTTTCAAAATGATAATATATTTTCACTTTGCACTGCAAAAACTTGCTTTATAACGCATTTATTTTCTAATTGTCTGTGATATATATTTAATTTATAAACATTCAGAAATAAAGCTTATCCTCCGTGCTTGAACCAATAACATATATCGATACATTTCAAATTGTTTTTCACTTACCGCAAATATTACGTCATTGCAGAATGTGACATTACTTACTACGGACCGTATTGTAAACAAAGGTGTTTCTGTGCGGATGGCGATTGTAACAAAACATCAGGACGTTGTCCTACTGCTATATGCTCCGCTGGATATTTAGGAGAAAAGTGTGACACACGTACGTATTAGTAAGAAGATAAATTGACACATTACTCATCAGTGCAAAATGTAACTTGTTCAGACAAGACAACACTAGTAATGAATATATATGTTTTCTATGGACTATTGGCGACAAGTCATTTACAGCATTGCGATATCCGTCCGTCTTTTATCAACGATTGTTGACATTTCATTTTCTAAACCCTACCTCTAAACAAATATGCGTACCCAATACATTGCAGTAAATAGTGTTCAGAAAATTAGTCTTTCATAAAGGAAAGATAATTAGAATAAGGATCTAAAGCCGTACATATTAAGCTAATAAGAAAAGATACTTATATTATTATATTTGTGTATGCATCTGAACTCAAAAACAGCATAGAAGAATCGCCGGCATATCATCAGAAAGTAAATACTATTGTCATTCTATAAAATGTTCAGAAACGTGTTAGAATATAAACATTTTTCAAAGTTCAAGAACATACTACAACGGTTGTCATGGCAATAATGATATAATGCGTCCAAGGAAATAATAGTTGAAAACAATGCAGCTGAACATTTTGCAAAATTATAGATTTAAAAGGAGATGTTATGTTTTGGGTACATTATTTATTTTCGTTTGTTTGAATGTGTTTTCAATTGTATTTCAATTGTTTTCTTACCTATTTTGGATAACAAGCACACATTTTTTGTTTATCTTGGTACTGGTGACACATTTGTATTGATATATCTGTCATACTGACGTCCGGGAAGGACCGCTTCTAACATTTATATAGCCAGTCCCCTGTAATATACAATATAGAAAAGAACAATATAAGCAACCATTTCGAAACGGATTATTACACCGCGATACCATTCGAATGTATATGATCTAAAATATACCTAAGTCATGCTTATTTCCTTGGATACTTTATAACAATCTTTTTTATTGTTGATAGCCTGCGATGACAAACATTACGGTCAAAATTGTATTGAAACATGTGGGAAGTGTGTTGATGTGTGTTATAAAGATAATGGTACCTGTCCTAACGGATGTGAAGCTGGATATGAAGGGAGTACATGTGAAGACGGTAAGGAATGTCATGATATTTCTAAGAAAAATGGCATGTAAGATGTTTTAAATGATGACATTTTCAATAACATCATTGTACGATATAACTAAAATAGTAATACTATCTTGTACCCAATGGCTAATAACAGAGACATATAAACACAGAGATAAGCTTCTCTGGATTTCCAAGCGAAATCACGACTTATTGAATGGGTATAGCCAAAAAAAATCGATAATATGATCCGTGTATTGCAAGCGCTTTATAGAAAATGAAAATCGTCTGACGACCCCGATTATTCACTCGGTATACCTTGTTTTACTTCGTAGGTTGTATACAATTAATACCCTGAATTATAAGCGAAGTCTTATTTGTCCCACAAAAAATACTATTTATATGTCTGTTGTCCCGTCAATATTTATTTACTTATCTTTGGTAGTTTAATAATGGAATACGAGAACAAATACATAATTACTTGTAAACATCTACTGTTCAACGTTATGTTTAGGGACCGCAGAGACATATAAACACAGCTTCTACTGGTTTATGCCCATTTCGTCTAATCCAATTGTGTCTACACTTTTTGCACTTTGTCCCATTTCGTCTACAACCCGTCTACAACCCCGTGCCGTTTCGTCTACACTTATATTAATGAGACAGACAGTCCCTAAATAAGTTGCTAACACGCTTATTCAAAAAACTGTAGACGAAATATGATTAGACGAAATGGGATGTTACCCTTCTACTGTTCTGTTTTTTAATACCATCGTACTCGGCAGTACAACGATTTTGCAAGCATCAATGTGACTCATCGAGGTTTTGTTTTAATAAATAAATAACCAATATTGTATGATGTACATGTCGATGGCGTTTATGTTAATTCAAAAGCCCTATTTCTTTAATTTCATTTCCGGTTTGACATAATTTCCCACTTACATACACCTTTCGAAATAATTGTGGCACAAGGAGAAATTACTCATAATAAACAACTTCTCCTTTTGCAACACTGATTTCAATAATCATACTATATTTTATAGATATTTTCTAAGTCGTCTGCTGCAGATTCGTTGATTGTGGGGCAGGATAATTAGAAGTTGACAGACAGAGAGTATGTGTTTTCACATATTTACATGATTGTGACCAACCACCCTATACTTTGTTTAATTGTTTGAGATAAATTTGTTAATTAGAAGTTGACAGAGAGTAAATGTGTTCACACCTTTCCATTATAAAAGGGCCCATTGTTTGTGAAAATGTTTCACAGTTATTACCTAATTAGCAAATTAGTCATCAATACATTTCTTCAATCTGTGGAATTTTAATTACCTCCCATTTGGATAAACATACAAAATATTGTAAATGATGGCAAAGTACAAACAAGGAGACTATTTCTCGTGGGATAATGAAAATAACTGGTGTTTCACATACATATCAATTTATTTTCATTGATCACTCTGACAACATTGCAAGAAATTCTCCTTTATATAACAATATAATACAAGTTAATCCATTTAATGAAAACCCCAACATCTGGTTTATGAATAAATTATTTAGATGTTAAAACAATGAATAAATCGGATACAAGACCAACTTAAAACACGTAGTTTGCAAATTGTTTGGGATAAATTCATGAAGCTTATATCAATTTGTTAATTTCTCGTCAATTTGTCAATAACGACACCTTCAGCAGCTCTGTGACGTAATTGAGTTAAATTGATGTTTTCCCTGTTTCTATAGAGATCTATTTTTTTCCAAAATAGTTTTCGGGGGGAGACAAATCACTATTCTTCTCTTTTTTGGGGCTCTAGTCTTAGTCTGAAAATATAATTTACAATTAAATATTTCATATTTTAAAGTCATCTGCCACTAAAAATATGTGTTCGAATTGTGCAATACTGTCTTAATCCTTTCTTATCCCTTTCCCAGATGCAATTTTTTTTTTGCAGCAGATGGCTTTGAACACATTAGGAAAACCTCAATACATGAGGGTTCAATTACTGAAATAATTCGAAAACTTTGTTGCAAAAGGAGATAATGCTTGTTTTCAAAAGTCGTTTGCTGCAGATTATTGGAAACGCTAAAAGAAGACACGCAGATGAATATTTTGATTTATGCGCTTTAACGTTTTGGTAAGAAAGGGTTACATCAATTGTCAATTAGAGTGGTTAAGTGTAAAGGGCTTTTTAAAAACAGTTGAAAGTTAACATCCAAAGCAGTAAACTTTGACTCCTTTGAACAGAAATTTAATTGAAAGATACTGGTGTTATTGTGTACATGTCAAATCAAACATCACATATGGTATCATCGTCGGTATGTCACCATCTAACACCTGGTTACCATCTGGAAACAAGTTGTATCAATTAAACCGTATCATATTATAATGAACAATTTGTCCTTTAGCCACAATTAGTTCAACTCTTTTATATCATTATACTTTTATTTACAGAGATTGTTCATGTTTTAGCTACTCTGGATACACAACATTCAACATTAAAAAGAAGAATGCATGATAAGTAAATCACTGATTTATGTAATTCACCAAACCTGGAGACTTATCAGTAAGTTGGTCTTAGGAATAATATTGTCATAGAAGAGCTGAAACCATTTCTATTCCACTAATTTATTAACATATCTTTTCATATCAAAACAAAAATGTCGCTCACAAAACTTAAATTTAATAAAGGAGGCGCCCTCAAAAACAGTGCATTTGATTAGTAAAATCAGAGAAATCTTAGTCATAAACCCTATGTTCCCCATTATAAATTTGAAAAGTGTGTACACCGTTTCAAAGATATAAGTCTTCCTGACAAGACGGATTAATTCAAATTGACAAGAAACAATTGAAAGTACTCATTTTGACCAATTTAAAAAAGGAGGCGCTCTCAAAAACAGTGCATTTGATAAGTATAATCATAGAAATCTTAGTCATAACACCTATGTTTCGCATTATCAATTTAGAAAAATTGTACATCGTTTCAAAAATATAAGTCTTCCTGACAAGACGGAATAATTCAAATTAACAAGAAACAATTGAAATCACTCATTTTGACCAATTTAAAAAAGGAGGCGCTCTCAAAAACAGTGCATTTGATAAGTAAAATCAGAGAAATCTTAGTCATAACACCTATGTTTCGCATTATCAATTTAAAAAAATTGTACACCGTTTCAAAAATATAAGTCTTCCTGACAAGACGGAATAATTCAAATTAACAAGAAACAATTTAAATCACTCATTTTGACAAATTTAAAAAAGAAGAAGGCGCTCTCACGAACAGGGCATTTAAATAAGTAAAATCATACAAATCTTAGTCATAACACCTATGGTTTGCATTATCAATTTGAACAAAAGTTGCACACTGTTGAAATATATAAGTCTTCCCGACGAGACGAAATGTTTTAAATTGAAAATAATTGAAAAATGTAATTTATTAACATGTCTTTTTGCTCATTCTAGTGGTAGACGGTGGTATCACAATATTCCAAATCAGTATAATCTGTACTTTCACTTTCACATACAATTCGATGAAACTTCCAAATAAATGACAAACAATGATAAACAAAATCAACCAACAAAAGTTTCCTATATTAGACCTGAAATAGGAATCCGAAGGTATGAAAATATTATTTTTATTGCTGTGAATATACATAAACAAATAGCTGTCACAATACGGAGCACTTGGATTCACAATACTTGCAAACAAGATATTTTTTAAAACAATTTTTCCACATACTTCTCTTATAAATATGAATTAATAAATATCAAAAACATTAATTATTATCAAACAATTTACCTTATTTAGTTTCCTAGATGTGTAAAAACAATTTTCCACCGCTCGCTTCCTTTCACAACAAAATAAATATCGCGGTCATTTTTAGAATCCACTGTAATAATCACGTGGTTTGTAAATCTCGATCAATAGACGCTTGACCCGCTCGCCGTTTGAAGGATTTTGTTCTTCGTAATGCATTTGGAATCGCGAGTTGCTTATCTCTGTGTTTATATGTCTCTGCTAATAATAAGAAATTTGGTTTTGTCAAATATAGTCTCGTATATTTTCTTTGGCAAAGTCCTATTCAGTGTACGTTTTAAATCAATGAGGTGTTTTGCCAGATTGAGACGCAGTGACTCTAATACTATAAAGTTAACATTGTTTAATAATGCGACTCCATGTTAAAGTAAAAATAAAAATTGAGATATTGACTTTTGAAAGTATCATATATTCATACCACAGCCTACTCTTCGATTTTTGTTGGAATTAGGGATGGCAAAGATTAATCGGTTACCCGATTAACCGTACGTTTTTCCGATTAATCGGTTAGTAATTTCGGTAACCGATAACTCGGAAGAAAAGATAAAACATATACACAGTTGTGTTTCACTTTTTGTTCTTTTCAATTTGTCACACATATGACATGAGAGGTTAATTCACACCTCGATCGGCCAGTGTTTACATTACTGAGATAACAGTCGCACTCGATTTTATTGATGATCGTTTGTTTGTGTATTGTTAATCGAATAATGGTCAATTAAAGGACGCTTTGTTTCTTTTAAAAAAAGTTTAATGTCTAATAAAGGCAGAAATTAATTAATTATATTCGGCGTTTGTTTTGATAATACAACTAATTGGAGTGAGTGTGATACATTTGAATTGTTGTTTTTGTAAATAATTATTTACCAACACGATTAGAAGATTTAAAGAGTAATTTGAAGCTTGTAACACATTTTCCCCTGAATTGGTATTTAAAGATATGCAGCTATGTACCTTTTTCATTCGACATATTATAAATTGTGTAACAGTCACTTCGTTAAAAAAGATCTACAGAATATATTGCCATAATGCCGCCTGCTACATTCTTTGTCTGGAAGTATTTCAAATGCTGTGCTGCTGATAACAAAGTCAAGTGCAGTTTGTGTGGTAATGAACTGTCTTGGACGGGTGGAATCAATAACATGCGCAACAATAATCGGATAAAACAGTGGATATTTATTGTCTATGAATCTATACGGTTAACCGGGTAACTGGTTACATAATTGTACAAGTAACCGATTAGTAATATTGGTAACTGTTGCCATCCCTAGTATAAATTGAAGATTCGTATTACATCACATACTGTAAAGAAAAGAATGAAACTTTTAATGGACTTGTCCAAACATGTAATGTATAATAAGTACATGTCAATAAAACTGTTCTGTCTTTTAACGAACTGAACTCAAAATCAGTATAAAAATACGCTTGAAACATTTTAATACATAATTCTTCGTGGTCGTTGTTGAGAAAAGATTGTAAATATGGATAAGTGTTTGGGGGAACCGTTGCCTGTGTTAAACTCGAGTCTGCAAGGGGCCATTTGTGGAATTGTCCTTGTACCGCAATTTCCTCACTTTCTTTTCAATAGGTTGAAGCACTCATATATAATTGCGTTATTCTAAAAAGATATCAATATATATACATATTTAATATAAGAAAATACATGTTATCTGTTGACTTTTAATACTTGCCCATTTAACACCTTAGAGAAAGAATAATTCCGTAAATTATGTCGCAGCAAAAATATATTAAGTCTCTGTGAGTAGTAAGTATATAATTTACAGACAAATTTCTATAAATCATTGGTAGGCAAATATATTACAATATATTTTTTAACAAATACGTGACTCAATTATCCATTGCGATGGAAGACACTGATTTCTACTAGTCTGGTCCGATTTTGTAAAATGTGCCTAGAAATAACTTCTAACGGCAAATAATTATTATTTGGTCCAGCAAAGATTTTTAACTTCATTTTTGGTATGCTGAATCCGAAATAATATGCTGGCCATCGTAAACATGTCGTTAAGTAGGTCAAAATGGCGATTCAAAATGACGGACTCTCACTTTCGCAAAATACAGTTTAGATTATATTTTAGGACATGTATAGTAAGTATTGATATTAAATAAGTATAATTTTGCTAAAGTACGCAATATATATTATTTATTTGTTAGATTTCTTGTTATTTAGTACTGATAATCCTAAAAAAATTCAAAGCACACAATAAAACAAAATATCCAGAATGAAATTAATATCATGTGTCAAGCCATCGTCTTCAAATTTGCGTTTAATCATTAATGATTGTAAGAATCTTTCTTGGCTATGAGGTAAGATAAAGAAAGTTTACCCGAGTGTAAACTATTTTTGGCACGGTAACGAGACTTGTTGAGTTACCGACCAAAACAGTTTACACGAGGGTACTTTCTTAATCTACATGATTGATTCTTTTTCTTGCATATTTTCATTAAACGGTGTTAACATGTTCACAATTACAACTTTTTACCTTCATTTAAGGAAATAGCAGACGACATAACATACAAAACGCATTTTAAAGGTAAACAAATAGCAGATGATATAACACAATCATGAACATTAATATTTCAGATGACTCGTGACGTTTTAACTTTGTATGACGTAGTCAATGACAAACTTGATTCTGTCAGTTTACAATTGTAAAGCAGTGTAGCTACACTAAATTGGTTTAGGCAGTTAAATACTCTTTAACAATGGCTTTCTAATTTGTTGAAGCGCAAAATAATACAAGAACCCGATTTTGATTTGTGTATTATATGTAAGGAAAGAAAAACTGACATATTAGAGCATAAACAAAGTCAATCGATCAAAACTCTGATTGAGCGGGATTTGCGTCGTAAAAAAGTCAGAGATGCTAAACATTACGATGCTATTGAGAGATTAGAGCGATTAGATACTTCTGAATGGGTATTGTGTCATCGAAAATGTCATAGTGATTTTATTCATCCGAAATATATTAGACTACTTGAGTCAAACGTTGGTGTTCAAATTTGCCAGGGTTAAATAAAGACGAAATAGAAGGCACATCTACTTCATCGCCAACAGTGAATTTCTTAGAAACAATCTGGTCCTTTAGAAAGAGTACATCTCCTATGAACTGGGACTTATGTATTTTTTGTCAAGGAAACTGTCGCGATAAGTTATTTGATATAACAACGTTTTCTGTAAGTGACAGAGTTTTACAGAACGCCAAAATTCGATAACTTACTGAGTATGATACACAAAACACTCTCACATATTGCAAGAGTTTGATTTAGCAATAGTATTTCTTATTCGAGAGCTTGAATATGCAGCAAATAAACATCACATTCTTCATGTATCTGATGTTTGGACTAGATATTTTACATTAGTAGAAGAAACATCATCTGAAATGCCCCAGTCCTATGTCACACGCAGGTCCACGTTAAAAAAAACTATTCAGAGTAAACTTAAAACCCATTTTCAGTTTGTGCGTCCCCTTTATAGAGCAATGTGTGAGAGAGAAAAAATTAGTGTACCTCATGCTCTGTCCAAACACAACTACGGGCAGTTGCATTATGAGGGGTCTGTGAGAGAGAAACAATTATTGTACTCCATGCTCTGTCCAAAAAACACTATGGGCAGTTGCATTATGAGGGGTCTGTTAGAGAGAAACACTTATTGTACCCCATGCTCTGTCCGAAAACCACTACGGGCAGTTGCATTATGAGGGGTCTGAGGACAATTTAAAGCACAATTATCTTATATGGACATGATGGCCTAAACATAAGCGAATATGATGTAATTGATTGCATACCAGACAGTCTTCTCATGTTTTTAAATGTTCTTTATGGTGGGCAAGAGGTGTTTTACGAAAATATGGATGAAGAGCATCCGGGATGCTCCAGACAAAAACATGTTTTAAGTGTTGCCGAAGATATCGTGTATGGGGAAAGTGACGGAAAGAAATGGACCCCAAAACATATTGGTCTAGCATGTACCTTTCATCAAATGAGAAGGTCTAAACAACTCTAACAGTTATTCAATAGAGCTGGTCATACTCTAAGATATAGAATTGTTCTGAAAAATTGACACGGGGCTGGCTGAAAAAAATCTAGAATCATTAGATAAGGACATTGGACATTTCGTACTCCTGAATATGAAAATGAACGTTTTTACTCATTTCACAGCAGATAATATTGACATTAGTGATTCAACACTGGATGGTAAGAATACATTCGGCTTGTTGGCAAAGTGAGTCAGAAAGCGATTTTAAACTAAATCAAGTGTTTCCTTCTAGAAAGGAGACATTAAATGTCCCGATTGAAATTGATAGGATTACACCCGCAACAATCGTGGAAGGTAAGTTAATTTTGATATCTGATGAGCAAAACGAATCCTACAACGAATCCTACAACAAAGCTTGCCAAAGATATGGGACAATACTTTGTATTAATAGACGGGAGTAAATAATGGAGAACGTTCGAGTTGAATAAAGTTTGCAATGGTTTGCATCATTAGTTTTATTATACGTATGTCTCAGTCTAAATAATATCAATGCAATCATTTAATTAATTTCCAAAAAAAGAAACCCGTTAACCTTACTTTGCTTCAATAATAGATTAATAAAATTGCGTGAATCGCCATTTCGACTTTCTGAATGTAATATTTCAGAAGGCAGCTGCATGATGTTTAAAATAGAAACGGAAATGTGAATATTTTTTGTTGATATTTAGAAAAAAAAGAATCCGAAACATTTCTTGGCTATTCAGAAAAAAGGAAGATTTTCCGTATTTAAAGCGTATCCAGTATATTTTTTCAGACAATTAATCTTCGATTTGGAATCATCGAGTAGAATTTGTATCAAACATCTGTTTAAAATCAACTAAATGTCGTCAAATCAGCAATATTAAAAAAAATCTAGCAAAATTAAAGTCCTCCATTTTGAATCGCCATTCTGAACTATTTAGCGACATTTTCACGATAGCTAGTATATTGTTTCGGATTTAGCATACCCAAATTAGGTTAAAATCTATGCTGGACCAAATAATGATTTTTTGCCGTTAAAAGTTACATTTGCTAAAAATCAGATCAGACTATACTGCATTTAACCAATTCAATTGCTACAAAAGAAATATTAAACGGTTAAACTAACACGTTAAACGGTTTTTGAAATATGGATAGTTTTTGTTCAAATCGAGTTCTAATACAATCTTAATATAAAATATTGTTGTTGTGTACTCAGTCTTGCTTTCATATCTTCCGAATGTGGTCTGTGTTAAAATCGTGCTCGCATGTCGTCAAATATGACATATGAATAGTTTAAACTCAGCCCTCCTTTGATATCACCAATTTATGGAACATTGTTTTTTAAGATTCAAACCTGTCTGTTATTATTTACAAAAACATGGAATAATACCTCGAATTCGGTGCTTTTGTGTTAGGAAAGAAAGCATAATGGCTTAAATGCCATTCATACTAGTGCATGTATATTTCTTGATATGATATATTTGCTGAATGTTGTAGTTTGCGATGGAAGCACGTACGGACATGAATGTTTAAACAAATGCGGTCAATGTCTAAACCCACCTTGCGATACTGTCAATGGAACATGTACAGCGTGTTCAATAGGGTACAAATTGTCTATGTGCCAAGGTAATACATATTATTTTATTTACATAGAAGTTTTACTTTAGACAGTTATAGCTAACCTGATGACTCAGCACGTGTGTGTGGGATGCAGGTAAATGTAACCTAAACAAGGTCACTATCGCATTCTTATATAGTGTGTGCTGTATGTTGATCTACCTGTTGGTTTAAAAGTCCTACACGTAGATACCTAGGCTATTCAAAAAAGAAAAATTATTGTCCCCTATGTTTGACAGAGCCATCATAAGCCGGTAAATAGCTAAAACATATTAGCTAATCGGTATTTATTTATAGAACAACGATGTTTTTTTGCAACGTTTCTCTATTCCTTTTAAGAGCTGCAAGACAGCAGATGGTATATCGGGTGAGGAAGAGGATAGCGACATGTATTTAATTGTTAGCTTTTGACAGTGATGATGGGTTTGACTCTCTGTTCATAATGATGATATAGTTTCACTTTGCACCTCAAAAACTTACTTTTCAACGCGTTTATTTTTCGAAGTTCTGTAATATATATTTACTTCATATACATGCAGAAATAAAGCTTATCAACGTGCTTGAACCAATTAACACATATCGAAACATTTCAAATTGTTTTGCACTTACAGCAATTATTACCTCATTGCAGAATGTGACATTACTTACTACGGACCGGATTGTAAACAAAGGTGTTTCTGTGCGGATGGCGGTTGTAATAAAACATCAGGACTTTGTCCTACTGCTATATGCTACCCCGGGTATTCAGGAGAGAAGTGTGACACACGTACGTATTAGTAAAATAATAAAGGAACAAATTATGTGTCAGTGCAATATGTAACTTGTTTAGACAAACAAGACATCACTACTTAATTACATGTATGTGTTATATGGACTATTGGCGACAAGTCACTGACAGCATTGCGATATCCGTACGTCTTTTATCAACGAGTGTTGTCATTTAATTTTCTAAATCCTATCTCTAAACAAATATATACATTGCAGTAAATAGTTTTCAGAAAATTAGTCCTTCTTAAATGAAAGTTAATTTGAATAAGGATCTAAAGCCGTACATATTAAGCTAGTAATGAGAGATATTTATATAATTGTATTCGTGTATGCATTTGAACTAAAAATAGCATAGAATTATCGCCGGCATATCATCACAAAGTAAAAACTATTCAATGTTGAAGAACATACTACATTGGCTTTCCTGGCAATAACTATTTAATGAGTTCATGGAAATAATGGTTGAAAACAATGCAGTTAAATCATTTTAAAAATTAGATGTTTAAAATGAGATGTTGTGTTTTGGGTACATTATTTATTTTCGCTTGTTTTAATGTGTTTTCATTTGTATTTCAATGTTTCTTTACTACCTTGGATACCAAGAAAAACAGGTTTGTTTATATTGGCACTGGTGACACAGATGCATGGATATACCTGTCATACTGGCGTCCGGGAAGGACCGCTTCTAACATTTCTATAGCCATCCTCTAGTAAGATACAATATAGAAAACAACAATATAAGTAGAAGTTGCGCAAACATGATTATTACATAGCGAGACAATTCTAATGTTTACCATTTAAAACATACCTAAGTTATGCTTAAGTTATGCTTTCTACGTTAGGTACTTTATAATAATCGTTTTGTTATTGTTGATAGCCTGCAATGACGAACATTACGGTCAAAATTGTAATGAAACATGTGGGAAGTGTGTTGATGTGTGTTATAAAGATAATGGTACCTGTCCTAACGGATGTGAAGCTGGATATGAAGGGAGTACATGTACAGACGGTAAGGAATGTCTTGATATTTCTAAGTAAAATAGCATGTAAGATGTTTAAAAAAATGATGACAATTCAGATACGTTCGAATATCTGCGTAATCATAAAGATAACAGCATATATCATGCATTTGGAAAGTCTCTTGTTGAATTATGCTGTATCCATGGTGTACATATACTAAATGGTCTCCTGTTTGATAATAGTTCTGGCAACTTTACATGCACTGAAAATAATGGAAGAAGTGGACAAAAATTGTAGTAGATAAACATATAGCATCATCTGAACAAAGAATGAATGGTTTCCATATGTTAGTTATTTTAATGTTACTGCTCGCGATGTCTCGGATCACTTTCCTTTACATTCGAAACATCTTTTCACTAAGCGAAGAGAGACATCTCTAGAAACTAATGTATCAATGAACGAAAAGTTATTACCCTTAAACAAATTCAAATGGCAAAATGAATTTCATGATACATTTATTAAAAGAATCAGGAAAACTTAAGCTTACACTATGAAAATATACAACTAATAATTGGTTCAAATGAAGCAATTGAAATCCTTATTAAGGATGTACTTAACTGAAAAGTGGATTTTTCATAATATTTAACTTTTGTTGTAACATTATTTTTTTGAAAGTTGGATGTATGTCTCATAAAAAAAAATGGTATGTTTCTGGGCTTTAATATATTTTTTGTTAGATCCATTTATGAAAGCCTTATGATATGCATTTTTTTTGCTGATTTTTTTTTTCACGCAAATTGCCAATATTTGAAAGATGATATGCTAATTGTTTGTCTTCTTGTGGTTTATTTCTCATTTTGTTATTTTATCCATATCTTTGGAAGTTCATGTGATACGTTGTAATTGAACCTAAAATATAAACACTAATTTTCCTTAATGAGAACCCATATTTGTCAGGTGTAAGAATAGAAAAAGTTCAAAACTTTGAAATAAGGAAAATAGCATCATCTGAACAAAAAATGAATGGTTTCCATATGTTAGTTATTTTAATGTTACTGCTCGCGATGTCTCGGATCACTTTCCTTTACATTCGAAACATCTTTTCACTAAGCGAAGAGAGACATCTCTAGAAACTAATGTATCAATGAACGAAAAGTTATTACCCTTAAACAAATTCAAATGGCAAAATAAATTTCATGATACATTTATTAAAAGAATCAGGAAAACTTAAGCTTACACTATGAAAATATACAACTAATAATTGGTTCAAATGAAGCAATTGAAATCCTTATTAAGGATGTACTTAACTGAAAAGTGGATTTTTCATAATATTTAACTTTTGTTGTAACATTATTTTTTTGAAAGTTGGATGTATGTCTCATAAAAAAAAATGGTATGTTTCTGGGCTTTAATATTTTTTTTGCTAGATCCATTTATGAAAGCCTTATGATATGCATTTTTTTTGCTGATTTTTTTTTCACGCAAATTGCCAATATTTGAAAGATGATATGCTAATTGTTTGTCTTCTTGTGGTTTTTTTCTCATTTTGTTATTTTATCCATATCTTTGGAAGTTCATGTGATACGTTGTAATTGAACCTAAAATATAAACACTATTTTTCCCTAATGAGAACCCATATTTGTCAGGTGTAAGAATAGAAAAAGTTCAAAACTTTGAAATAAGGAAAATAGCATCATCTGAACAAAGAATGAATGGTTTCCATATGTTAGTTATTTTAATGTTACTGCTCGCGATGTCTCGGATCACTTTCCTTTACATTCGAAACATCTTTTCATTAAGCGAAGAGAGACATCTCTAGAAACTAATGTATCAATGAACGAAAAGTTATTACCCTTAAACAAATTCAAATGGCAAAATAAATTTCATGATACATTTATTAAAAGAATCAGGAAAACTTAAGCTTACACTATGAAAATATACAACTATTAATTGGTTCAAATGAAGCAATTGAAATCCTTATTAAGGATGTACTGAACTGAAAAGTGGATTTTTCATAATATTTAACTTTGTTGTAACATTGTTTTTTTGAAAGTTGGATGTATGTCTCATAAAAAAAAAAATGGTATGTTTCTGGGCTTTAATATATTTTTTGCTAGATTCATTTATGAAAGCCTTAATATATGCATTTTTTTGCTATTTCAGCACATGAAAAAAAAAGTTTTCACGCAAATTGCCAATATTTGAAAGATGATATGCTAATTGTTTGTCTTCTTGTGGTTTATATCCCATTCTGTTATTTTATCCATATCTTTGGAAGTTCATGTGATACGTTGTAATTGAACCTAAAAAATAAACACTATTTTTCCCTAATGAGAACCCATATTTGTCAGGTGTAAGAATAGAAAAAGTTCAAAACTTTGAAATAAGGAAAACACATATTTATGATATTTAACTTTTTCTGAAACTTCTTTAGGTTATTGCAATAACTATCATTCATCAAAGTTTAAAAAGAAAAGTATATGTCATTGAGCAATTTTTTTTTCCAGTTTTTCTTGTCTGAATGGCTAAAAAATGATAAAATATGTTGTTGTTTTTTATTTTTTTTAAACATATCTTCAATTGTCATAAAAGTTTTACAATTATTCTACTTTTTTTCAAAACAATATGATACTGTACAAGTTCTAGATTAAAATTTATATACATGGACTTTAGTATGTTCTGTTTACTCAGTTATATTACATAATTAAACATGGCGACTGGACAGCGCTTGGAAGACTCACGAAAAAATTCAGTCCTTTATCTAAAACAAATTTAATCCACTTTTTTTTAAAATTTTGAAGCATTATAAAAAGGTATAATGACTAAACAGGTTTTAATTGACATAATCAAAAGATTTAATAACAATGTAACACTTTTTTTTTTTTTTTTTAAATATCCACTTCTAAGTTCAGTACATCCTTAATGTATACAATGTCTCAGCATATCTTATGAAAGTGAGTGTTGTAACACAAACTAAGATTATGCATAACTAGCAATGGTGGGACAATAACTGTTACCTTGCCAAAGTGAAAAATATATATTTTTACAAAGGTTTCGTTTAACAATGAGATTTTAAACAATACATTGAAGCCAAATCCAACTTTAAACGCATATGCAAATCTAAAAAAGAGTACTTTAATAAAAATAAACGTCAATTACTAGTTAATAGCAGAAACTGTCCAACTGAATTTTTGGAAGGTCTTAAAACGTAAAAATTCTAAGATACCACATACAGAAGTAATAAATAAAACCAATTATGAAACCTGATATTCATACTTTAAAGTCTACTTTACAAAAATAATCAACTGAAGTTGAAAGATATCCAATGGGAATCTATGCAAGTTACAGAAGAACATTATTCACTATTAAATCAGCCGATCTCAATCGACGAAATTAATAAAAGTATTGAACAATTAAAAAATAGAAAATCCACCGCTAAAGATGGTATTTCTTCGGAATTCTATAAACACACATGCGATTTAATAACACTATATCTAGCATTATTATTTAATGACATTTTAAACTCAGGTCATTTTCCGGAATAATGGAGCGAATGTGTTATAGTACCTGTATATAAATCGAGGGCTAAAGATAACACTAACAGTTATAAAATATTTTCAAATATTGTTAATGATAGGTTATATAATTGGGCAGACACATTTAATTTAATTGATGAAAGTCAAGCGGGATTTTGACATGGTTATTCTGTAATTGATAATGTATTCACTTTACAAAGTATGATACGGAAACATATTTGCAAACCTTATGGTCGTTTTTATGTTCTATATGTATATTTTAGTAAAGCATTTGATTCGTTAGTGCGTGACAAATTATTCAGAATGTTATTTAAAAAGGGACTTCAGGGGAAGATGTTTAATATTGTGTTATTAATGTACTCAACTCTGAAGTCCAGCTTACGTGTCGGTAATAGAACCTCTAAATCATTCAATGCAACATGATTATACAGCAAGGGGACGTGAGCAGTCCAATAATCTTCAACTTGTTTCATTTTGCAATGCAGATTTTCCTGGCATATTTATAACGGGTGTAATATCTCCAATACAATGTATCCTATATGCTGACGATGTTGCACATTGTTCGGACACTACTAATAACTTACAAGTTCAATTAAATAAACTTTCAGTTAATATGAAGTAAACAGAGATTATTGCATTCAGATCAAGCGAAAAATGGAGATTTGAAAAGTGGAGATTTGAAACGGTCAAATGTTAAAACTACCCGAGTCTATAAATACATTGGCCTTCTGTTTTACTCTAAAACTGTCCTGGTCAGCTGCGAAATACAAACTTGTCGCGCAAGCAAAAAAAGCAATTTTACTCTATTACATCATATAAACGTAATGTTGGACATTTCCCATATACTGAATTTGTTATGCATTTTGATACAATGATCACACCTGTTCTTACTTATGGGTCAGACATTTGGGGAACTGATTATACAGATAACATAGAATATGTTAATTTGCAATATTGTCGTGAATTTCTAGGTGTTAATTCTACTAAAAATTTCTGCATGATTTTATCGGAATGTGAAAGACTACCTTAATGCCTAATATATAAAACAAAAGTAATGAAATATAGATGTTAACTTTTAAACTTGCCTATTAATCGCAATATTATTTTATGATAAAAACACATGTTGAAATTGGAAGAGTCAATTGGGCAACAAAGGTAAAAAAAAAAAATATGCACGTCTGGTTTTGGATAAGCTTGGTGCTCTAAAGATGTTGGAAATGTTGAGCATATTATAACTCTTTTTAACAAGGAATGTCTGATTGTTCCTTTCAATATTTACAAGAAAATACAAATAGCTCTTCACGTTACCATCTTTACAAACATATATTCATTTTTTGTTAAATCCAGAGAGATATACGTTTGCAAAATTCCGATGCTCCAGTCATAAATGTAACATAGAATTAGGAAGACATTTTAAAGTTGAAAGGGAGAATAGCATTTGTAATTATTGTTAAACTCATAAAGATATGTTAACAGTTAAAAATGAACACCATGCATTTTTCAATGTAACCAATGGCTTGCAGAGAGACAGAGCTTAGTGTATGCATGGTATGACGGCCGAGATGATATGAGAAGTTTTTACAACCTGATGAAAAGCGAAAGTAGCGTTATTATAAAGAAGATCGCAAACTAAATTTCAGTTATAATTGCGCTTAACGATTCATTCATTCGATCACAAAAGTCAGCTAATATTGTAAATAAGTATATACTTTAAAACTTAACTCTTTATGAATTGTATATCTGTATATTTGCTGTATGTTGGGCCGGTGGCCTCTATCTACAAATAAATCATTTTATTGTATTGTATTGTATTGTATTGTGTTAGTCAAAAAAGCATAATGGCTTAAATGCTATTCATACTAGTGCATGTATATTTCTTGATATTATATATTTGCCGAATCTTGCAGTTTGCGATGGAAGCACGTACGGACCAGATTGTGTAAACAAATGCGGTCAATGTCTAAACCCACCTTGCGACACTGACGATGGAACATGTACAGCGTGTGCAATAGGGTTCAAATTGTCTATGTGCCAAGGTAATAATTATTTTGGTATGTTCATAGATGTTGTACCTTGAACAGTTATAGCTAGCCTGATGACACAGCACGTGTGTTGGGGATGCAGGTAAATGTAAGCTATACAAGGTCACTATCGCCATCTTATATATTGTGTGTTGTATGTTGATTTACCTGTTGGTTTAAAAGTCCTACACGAAATACCCAGGTTTTTCAAAAAGGAAAGTTTATTGTCCCCTATATTTGACAGAGCCATAATAAGCAGATCAATAGCTAAAAAATATATGCTAATCGGTATTTATTTATAGAACATTTTATTGTTGCAACGTTTCGTTTTTCCTTTTCAGAGCTGCAACACAGCTGTTTGTATAACAGGGGGGAATGGGTTGGTGGCGACTTTTATTTAATTGTAAACTTTTGAAAGTGATAATGGGTTTGACTATCTGTTCAAAATAATAAGATATTTTAACTTTGCACTTCAAAAACCTACCTTTCAATGTGTTTATTTTTCTAAGTTCTGTGATATACATTTACTTTATATACGTGTAGAAATTATGCTTATAAAAATGTTTGAACTAATAACGCATATCGATACACTTCAAATTGTCTTGCATTTACCGCAATTATTACTTCATTGCAGAATGTGACATTACATATCACGGACCGGTATGTAAACAAAGTTGTTTCTGTGCGGATGGCGATTGTAACAAAACATCAGGAATTTGTCCTACTGCTATATGCTCCGCTGGATATTCAGGAGAAAAGTGTGACACACGTACGTATTAGTACAAGTCACTGACCGCATTGCATTATCCGTCCGTCTTTTATCAACGAGTGCTGACATTTAATTATCTAAATCCTCTAAACAAATATGCGTACCCAATATATTGCAGTTAATAGTGTTCAGAAAATTAGTCCTTCTTAAAGAAAAGATAAGGAAAGATACTTATACAATTGTATCTGTGTATGCATCTGAACTCAAGACTTCGCCAACATATCAACACAAAGGAAAACTAGTCAATGTTGAAGAACATAATACAACGGTTTTCCTTGCAATAATTATATAATGCGTTCAAGGAAATAATGGTTGAAAACAATGCAATTAAACATTTTGCAAAATTGAATATTTAAAATGAGATATTGTGTTTTGGGTACATTATTTATTTTCGTTTGTTTTAATGTGTTTTCAATTGTATTCAAATTTTTTCTAACCTGTCTTGGATAACAAGGAAAACAGATTTGTTTATAATATGGCACTGGTGACACAGATGTATTAATATACCTGCCATATAGGCGTCCGGGAAGGACCGCTTATAACATTGATATAGCCAGTCCCTAGTAAGATAAAAGTTTCGAAAAAAGGGTTATTAAACAGCTAGACGATGCTAATGTATACCATCTAAAACATACATAGGTTATGCCCTTTTCCTGGATACTTTATAACAATCTTTTTTATTGTTGATAGCCTGCGATGAGGAACATTACGGTCAAAATTGTAATGAAACATGTGGGAAGTGTGTTGATGTGTGTTATAAAGATAATGGTACCTGTCCAAACGGATGTGAAGCTGGATATGAAGGGAGTTTATGTAAAGACGGTAAGGAATGTTTTGATATTTATAAGAAAAATGGGATGTAAGACGTTATAATTGATGACAGTTTCAATAACATCATTGTCTGATATAACTAAAAAAATATTACTAGTTTGTACCGAATGGCTAATAATAAAGAATTGGTTTTGTCATATATTTTCCAGTATATTTTCTTTGGCATATTCCTTTTCAGTGTACGTTTTAAATCAATGAGGTGTTTTACCAGATTGAGACGCAGTGTTTATATAACTATGAAGTTAACATTGTTTGATAATGCGACTCCCTGTTAAAGTAAAAATATAAAGTGAGATATTGACTATTGAAAGTTCATATTTCTTTAAAGTATTATATATTCATACCATAGCTTACTCTTTGATTGTTGTTGGATATTTTCCATACAGTTATTAGTATAAACTGAAGATACGTTTTACATCACATACTGTTAAGAGAAGACTGAAACATTATATGGACTTGTCCAAACAAACAACTTTAATTCATAATACGTACATGTCAATGAAACTGTTCTGTCTTTCAACGAATTTAACTCAAAATAAGTATAAAAATACGCTTGAAACTTTTTAATACATAATTCTTCGGGGTCGTGGTTGAGAAACGATTGTGAATATGGCATACGTTTTTGAGGAACTTAACTCCAGTCTCGAGGTGTCGTTTGTGGAATCGTCCTTGTTCCGCAATTTCCTCACTTACTTTTCAATAGGTTGATGCACTTATATATAATTGCGTTATTCTAAAAAGATGTCGATATATACATATCTAAAATAATAAAATATGTTATCTGTAACCTATAAATACTTGGGCATTTAACACCTTAGAGAAAGAATAATTCCCTGTAGTGAAATGTTATTATTTCACTGCAAATATATATTAGCTCACTGTGAGTTATAAGATTATAATTTAGAAATGTCTATAAATCATAGGTAGGTAAATATTATATGCCAAGTTTTTTCAAATACGTAAACCAATTATCTATTGCGATTGAACATACTCCTTTCTACTGCATTTAACAAATTCAATCGCTACACAAGAACTATTAATCTGAAACGGTTAAAATAACTCGTTAAAGGGATTTTAAAATATGGATATTTTTTTGCTCCAATCGCGTTCTAATACAGTCTTATTATAAAATATTGATGTTGTGTACTCAGGCTAAGTTTCATATCGTCCGAATGTGGTCTGTTGACAGTTTGGACTCATCCTTGCTTTGATATCACTCATTTATGGAACATGGTTCTTAAGGATTCAAACATGTCCTCATTTATTTACAAAAACATGTAATAATAACTGGTATTCGGTGTATAAGGGTTAAAATAACTCGTTAAACGGATTTTGAAATATGGATAGTTTTTGCTCCAATCGGGTTCTAATACAATCTTATTATAAAATATTGATGTTGTGTACACAGTCCTGCTTCCATACCGTCCAATTGTGGTATGTGCCAAAATCGCGCTATCATGTCGTCAAATATGACATATGGATAGTTTGGACTCAGCCTTACTTTGATATCATCAATTTATGGAACAGGTTTTTTTAAGATTCAAGCATGTCTGTAATTCTTTACACACACCTGGAATGATAACTGGTATTCGGTGCATTTGTGTTGGGAAAGAAAGCATAATGGCTTAAATGCCATTCATACTAGTGCATGTATATTTCTTGATATGATATATTTGCTAAATTTTGTAGTTTGCGATGGAAGCACGTAATGCGGTCAATGTCTAAACCCACCTTGCGACACTGGGTACTTATTTCCTATGTGATAAGGTTATATATATTGTTTTACTTTACATAGATGTTGTACATTGAACAGTTAAAGGCCCCCTTATAATATTTATTTAGTCAGTGCCTAGTAAGATACAATATAGAAAATAACAATGTAAACAGAAGTTTCGAAAAAAGGATTATTAAACAGCTCGATGATGCTAATGTATACCATCTAAAAATACCTTGCCCAATGATCCTTACTGTAACAAACTTGGTAACTTAAGCACACTTATTTTGGCTATTAAGTAATCTGCCTACCTCATATTCTTCATTCTTCAGGTTACAAAACATACTTCTGACTACATTTATTCATTTCTGTAAACAAATACAATTATGATTTGTTATATGATTACTTCTCTACTGTGTATTCATGTAAAGGAAAGCATTATGTCGATGATTTATTTTTATGCTTGCATGTAATGTACAAATACAGAGTGAACAATTGACCTTTGAGTCATAGTCCATCCATTCAATTACCTCATTTCAAGTATTCGTATAAAACTTCAGCTCTTTCCGACGAAACGAACAATGTACCAGTTGGACCTATTGTCGGAGCAGCCGCTGGGGTAGTTGTGGTGGCCATATTAATTGTTATCGTTGTTATTGTCGTTGTTACAATTCTAAAACGAAGGTGAGTGATGTATCAAGTATTCTAACACTATTGACAATTTTTCTTCTATACGCAAAGATGGATTTGAGCGTGACATACCACACATTATATCACTCATAACTTCCGGAACTATTTTTGGCTGTTGAAATTCCCTCCCGCGTATTGTTTACTAAACGTTTCTAAGTGCGCATGCGTTACTACGCTGGGCTTGAAATTTTACGAACGAAGTCACGTGCTTTTGTTGCAAATGCCGTTTTGAAAGCTGAATTATAAAGTTGAAGTTATTTGTTTAAATTACGTCATGCACGTGCATAACCAACATTTGACACGCGCGTGCCATGTTACAGCATACTTTTAACCGGTCAAAAACGTTGTGTTAGCTTGAGACAGTAAGCACATGCATATGATGACTGTATGCCATTCGGCCTTCGTGATTAATTACTACTCACCTAAACTCCAAATCGTAATATAAGAGCCGGTTTATTACTGAAAATTTATAGATTTCATAATTTTGATATATTTCGTTGTCATTTCATAACGCTGCAATTCATCATGTTGTCTAAGCAAATACTTTTTCATAGCTTTATTAGCCACATGAACAGTAATGTTAAGGTCGTGTTCATTCTTCCTCATACCTCACATTAAATTGGTTACTGATTGTTCATTGTAAGTGTATAGAATAAATTGGTGTTTTAAATTCAATCAATTAAATGAAAGTACAATTTCTAAGACTATTCTCTATGAGAACCAATCTAAAATAATAGAATAAATACACTCCAATAATAGTAATGAGAATTATTGTTTCTTTCATGGTTGTTTTATATTTTAGTTGTTGTGGTTTCCATTACATTTGAAAATTAACTCAGAAGCTAAAAAAAGATGTTATAGTTAACGGTTGTTAATACAGATATATAAAATATGGAGGGAGAACTGTCAAAAAGCAAACAAACGCAAAATAGCTTAGAAAATAATTCCCCCAACCCAGATTTTCTTGTCTGATATATTTGATTTTGAGGAATTGTAAATATTCCCGGAAATAGCAATCTGCTTCTAAGATTAGGATTTTAGCATTAAAAATGCCTTAAATTTTATTAAATTCGTAAGAAAGTTAATGAATATTAAAACGTTTGTCCATATCTGTACGAAACACCTGCCAAAGATTAGAAAAGCATTGATAGTAAACATACAATATGTACACAAACACACCAACAAATGGAGGTGGAGGTAACACAACAGAATTCCTTCTCGAAATAGTTTAACACGCAGAAAGTCTACCCTTTGAGGATGAAGGCAGATGATTGGCTGATCTGTGTCACCTGACCCAGAAACTATTTTAATCTGATAGACAAAGACAGAGCACAGTGATTTGCTGACACGCCCGTCACAAAACACGACCCGTCGGCGTGTTCCATCGCATGACCGGCAGCTGGCCCAGATCAACCAACTTTACCGCACTCAGTGAGGAGTAACCACTGGAGATCAAGGCGTAACAACACTAACATAAATACATTTAAGTAGACATAAAATACATTTATTGAAGGAACAATACATTTTCAGTTACAAGAATATAAATATTTAACGTTTAATTTTGTAAAAGCAAAATTTAAAATCACATTTGCAGACATACATGTAATAAGAATTTGTCTGAGCTAGTTTTCGGAAAAGTTGGATTCAGTCCAATTTTGATATCTAAAATAATATGAATTAAATGGTTGCATGCATAGTAAAGATGCACAAGAGTTTCTTTGTTTGCTTTACACAAATAACATGAATTAGTTTTTAGTAATTTCATAATTGTCGCTATGATTCTATGATTTTGTTATTGAATCCATTGAATTTAAGTGTCTTTTGCTCATCTAATAATATGGCTTTATATTATTTTCAAATTAAGGTTGGAATTTGAATTCAAATAAATCCTTTTATATTCACTGCTAGGTACTTCTAGATTAGTTATCATTGTTAGCCTGGAATAATTGTGAAACAAATCATCATGCCTGATTGTACCATAATGGTTTCGCGTTTCATATTTTTTTGATATTCTGCAATTTCATTTTAAATAATATATTTTACAAATACAAAAATAGGCGAATACTCCTGGAAATTTGCGACGAAAAAATAAATGGTAAATAAAGAAGTTGTGTGGAAAATGCAGTGGCAGATTTACTGGGGATGTAGGGTCTGTGCGGCCTCCCCCCGACGATCCCATCTTCACTACATTTTTGTTACTTTTGTTTTGCTTTTTTTATATTACCCAAATAAACTAAACACATGGCGATGCAATTTATTTATTAAATTGTTGATATATAAACTTTAGAAAATTAATACGTTAATTAATCTCGAGTCCGTTTCCAGTCCTGGCCATGTCATCAGTACTGAAACAACAGGCGTTTCAGGAATCTGCGGCTATTGGTGAATCCATCGGCATAGTACCTACTATACTGGATTATGTAGCCGACAAACACGCTGTTACAACAACCCGATGATACTTCGGAGAAAAAGTATAAGCCTGTTGTAACTATCCCATTCTTTGAGCATCTGCTCCAAGAATTCCCCAAACGATTTACATAACTTCAGCAGCGGGCTACTACGACATTTTTACTGTTCCTGCCAGTTGATAAAGCACTGAACGACGAGTCGGTAAACGTTATCAGCAAAGAACTGCCATCGGACGTTACATTCAAGGTGTAAATCGAGTGCTGGAGAAAAAATGGGGTAGTGTATTACCCTAATCTTACCGACCAGTCGACCATTGACGACTTGGTTTAAGGAATGTGATCCGTATGTCCACACAAGTCCGACTGAAGATCATCAATGGCGAAGACAATGCTTACAGGAATGTGCCTTATGTCTGCACATAGAGATATAGATATCAACCTTTAAGTTTTCAAAATTCTTCGGCTGCATATTTATATTGTTTTCAAAGGCTTATTTATGAATTTAAAATGTAGCCTACTTAGTATCACTAACCTCAGTCACAATTACCTTGCGATAGGTTTGCGAAAAGTTTGCGCATTTTAGGCATTTTCTGCCGGAACCCTTCGGGACTCCTCGAGGGCATCGAGTTTCTTTTAACCGGACTTAAAATCTCATCGCAAACGGATTGCAAATTAATCGCCTGATGCCTGGCCGATATCCGACCGGACATCACACATATCAGGCGGGCGCCGGGCCAAATTGTGGACTACCCAGAAAATCCAGACGCAGCTCAAAACCCGATCGGAAATCGGGCAGACATTGAACAGGGACGGGCTGGCGTCTGACCGACCACCCACTGTGGCTCGCATGTTATAAAAGCAGGCTCATTGTATTATTTATCAGATCACACAGTCGCTTTTCACAGAAAGTAACACGTTAACACACAGTTTATCACAAAAGTGTCAGAGTAACAGTACTACAAGATGCCCTAGATAGGATAGGAGGACTGAAGGAGAAGGAGAGTGCAGTACCCACAAGAGAGGGATATTGGCAGTGAAGAGAATGAGACAAAGCCTCTTCTCTTCAGCCAACAATGCAAAAAGAACAAGTTGTAGCGGTAGCGTGCAAACGCCAACCTCTCCCTCAACCGGGCGACTAATGTGCCCACACGCCCTGTGGAGGTATCAACGGCATTATTGTTAGAGTGTTTGTCTTAATGATATATAAGTCTAGTCCGAATATGGGTCATATTACTGTGTAAAAATATATGAGAATTAAATATGTTTAAATTAAATTTAAGGGAAATATTGTTAACACTCTGTAGAATGATCTCTTAATTTGAGCATATTAAAACTGTATCAGAATGTTTATCTTGATGATATGTAGGCCAAGTTTGAATATTGGTCATGTCTGTTCAATAACTAGACCAAATTTAAAGAAATCTCTTTAACACTGTACAAGCCGCATTTTCTGCTTCAGCAGTTTAAAATTATGTCAGAATGTTTATCTTAATGATATATAGAACAAGTTTGAATATGGGTCATGCCGGGTAAAAAACTAGGTCACTACGCCAAATTGAAGGGTAATATTTGTAACACTCTGGATGGCGCATTTTTATCTTGAGCAAGTTGAAACTGTTTTAAATGTTTGTCTTAATGATTCGAGGCTAATTTTGAATATGGTCATGTTTGTTCAAAAACAAGGTCACCAGGCCAAATTGAAGAAAAATCTTGTCAACACTGTAGAAGCCACATTTTTTAAAATATGGTCAGAATGTTTATCTTAATGCTATCCAGGCCAAGTTCGAATACGAGTCATGCTGGGTTAAGAACTAGATAACTAGGTCAAATTGAAGGAACATAATGTTATTACCCTGGAGGCCGAATTCCTTGCTTGAGCAGCTTGAAACATTTTCAGAATGTTTGTATTGATAATATCTAGTCCATGTTTAAATATAAGTCATATTAGGTAAACAAAAATAAGTCACTAGGCCAAATGAAGGTAAATCTTGATAACTCTCAGGAAGTTGCATTTTGAATCTTAGTCCGAATAATTGTCTTGATGAGTTTTGCATTGATCGAACACTTTCTCCCAGTCTAGTTCATGATTAAGAGAATAATATATTCTTGATGGAAGTTGATTTTACATTGACATATTTCTCAATATAATGAGGCAGAATCTTCAAAATATTCTTCATGAACCAGCTTTCAAAATTTCCTTTGATTCTTCATGTCATAAATGTATATACTTGTGAGCTTTTGCACTCAGATGAGCGATATAGTGCCAACAAGGTTATCCTATTTTCAAATTGGCAGTTTCATAATATTTACTAAATTTGATATGATCTTTCAACTTCTTAACATTAAATACATAAACAATTGTTATTTCCTTTCACATTTCCCCTACTTTCCTGCAGCCGCCATTAGTTTTCTTGTCACAATAGGGTATATAATAACAAATAACAAATTATTGAAGGTTTATGCTATAGAAAAGGTGGTTTCCTGTTTCTTAAACGTCCACAGAAAGATTAAAAGGTTTTTTTCACCAATAGTATTTTAAGGGGATGATTAAATTGGACAGTAAGACTTAAGTGTTATTGTACCTAAATTACGTTTCAAATTTACTGTCGCCTGGTCCAAAAATATTATCACCAGAAAACAAAAAGGGAACGGAAGTTACAGATGACCCAGTGCATGCGCGTTTGTCGATGTCCAAACAAAAGAAGCACCGGTACGGCCGTAATGTATTAAATTCACCCAATACTTATCCCACTTGATTTATAACCACTGTTGGCTGGAGTACGAAATGGTCGAATAGTCGAGCATTTTGTCGTACTGACAGTACTTGTTAGACCTATGCCATTAACCCCCTATTGAGAATATTCCTTAGATGCTAGGAGCGAGTTAACTCAGGAGGCGCAGGGCAACTAACATTAGATCTACCGTATTAAACTAGGTTTTCTAGGTTGAATAGTCGCCCGTCTGCACTAGATACCAACACTTAAATACTCTAAGTTTCATAATTTTACTCGGCTGCTATAACACACCTATACAATTAAATGTGATACCATGAATTAGGACGACGTTGTTATTCAAGGAAATAATGTGTCGTATACAAAATTACAGAATGTTGTAAATGTATCCTTCAAACTGTACGCAAAAGTATCTACCAAAGATCAAGATCAGTTTGCACCTCTTCGAAATGTGAGTTAAAACGTTCATGTTTACAGTTTAGCAGTTGTAAATGTACGATTCCTGTTCATTGTTCAGACCAACGTCTTACTTTACTCATTTGCAATTAAATTGTTCGTGTCATCAATGTCATGTTCATGTTAAGTGTCTCATCATTTCTTATATGAATGGATGCATTCTATTCAGCTGTCAACGTGAGTTAGACTTTTTGAGAAATGGGATCTGTAAACTAATAAAAGCAATGTTTTATGTCTACTCCAGACGCAAAGAAAATGATTCCACGAGTTCGAATCTGTCTTTCCAAGACATTCATGATAATGACGTACCAATGCATCAACAGCTAAATGTTTCAGGTAAGACTTAATCGCGTTTATTCCCTCTTGGTTAGTATTTACTTGATCCGCATGACCAAAGTATACACTATTCACGTAAAGGATCAGGTGACAGCATACATATTAAAACGTTAGCCATACTAGATTATGTTACGCATGCATTCTTTATAATATTTAATACTTCATGAACGTTCTCTTTATGTAACAACTGTAAATGTAGTTCAACACATTGAATTTGTTTTATACAATCAAAGATTACGTTATATTTGGTGTATAACAGCAATGTTATCATGACTTTCGTGTGCGTCTTTTTTTAATTTCATAATTCGTCATTGACGCTTTTGGGGTGTCTTTCATATAGACAATTCCTGTAAATACTTTTTACCGACTATCGCTGTTCAAATTACAGTGTGTACGTTACTTTGTGTGTTACATATGATTGTAGGTTACTCTGTTTGTTACATATGTGTGTAGGGCGAGAACGCATATATGTGATTAAATGATATAATAAGTTAGTAACTGTTCGCTTTTTAACGTTGTTAAACAATTTATTTATTGTTTAATTTACTTTTAGTTATCACTGTTTTTGTTAGTTTGTTTAGTAGCGTTTTTGTCCATCGATACAATTTACCAAAATAAAGAACGTCATAAAAATGTTGTTGTCAGTTCAAGTGAAAAAGGAGAAAAGTGATTCTTCCGTGAAGAAGCAGGCACACGCCAGCATTGAGGATCAACCTAGTGTACAGAACGAACCAGACACAGAGACAGAGAATGTTTACGATACATTTTTATCAAAAAAAAGTGACTTGAAGATTTGTCAACTTTGGGACTATATCAACCTTAAAAAGAGAGAGGACTGTGTCATGTTTTATCAAGAATATAGTGTAAGTTCTTCGAACACATATACGGTTACATTATGCGATATGCATGAAGTCAAGCTTGTAATATAATCTCGAATGAGTAAATTGATTGATTGATTTATTGATTGACGTTGAAAGTCATTTTCAACACTATTATAGATATACCGGCAGTAAGTTCGAATAAGCATACGATTCCTTGCTCTTGAAACAGATCTACACACTCTATTCGTATAGCGCAACTGGCTCATTTCTAACATAGACACTTCGCCTATTGTTAAGAGACGCATGATGCAAGAAGCATTCAATGTTGTCAGTCATCGAAAATGATTGAATAGAGCAAGTATTTAGCGACTAAAATATTAAACACGATCGCATTTTCCGCTTATAATTGTCCATATAATGATTATAAAGACATATGATTAACCAAGCTGTCAACTGTACCGACGAAAATAATATACTGTAGTTTCTTTTGTAAACAAGAATGTTCAAGGATTCTTTTGACTTAAAACATTTTCAGGAGACAAACGACCTAAAATGATCCCTTTGTGCTTTATATTCCAGTACTTGTCAAATAAACTAAAGCATCCGTACGACGTAGCTATGAAACCACAGAATCGAGGAAAAAACAGATACAAGGGCTTATTTGCATGTACGTTGTTAAAATATTTTTCTCGCAATCCCATACAACATTCCAGCCTTAAATGTGCTCTCTTTGAAGTTTTAGGACGGATTTAAGCATAACTCGTTTAAACACTAGTTAAATCATCATGCATAGACTAAATAAGAAGTAAAATTCTTTCTTTGTCTTTTGGAAAGGTCTGTTGAGACGCCATCTTGCATTTCATTTCTGTAGCGACGCTACCTTCACACTCATGGGATCTGGTAGTTTTAGGTGCTTTTCAAGTTAAGGGATTTGATTGGAATTCCTTAATTGCGATATCCCATCGATAGGTTTTGTTACATATATAACGCGTAATAATCAATTATATATATTGTTTTATATCAATATTATAGATCAAACATCAAATGGTTTAGCTAACTGTGAGATAGTCTCCTTGAATTATCTTTTTTAAGTTATCAGAGAATTTAGATAAAACATGTGTATAAATTATGTAATATATAAATCCGATATTTTTTAGGAAATATATGTGTAATTGCTAGAAATAGTTTCCTTGCATACATACGTATCCTTTACAGACGATCATTCTCGGGTTCCACTTGTTGTAACGGACAATACAGAGGTCGAATACATCAACGCCTCGTTTATCGACGTAAGTGTGCCAATTAAGCTCTTACTTATATGTTAAACACAAACCTGTATCAAGGGTTTTAACTTATATGTTCGTGTATTTACAGATCTTTGTCGGGGAATTCTTTCCTAGAAAAGACATTTTCTAATAAAATGTGTGTCCATTTTCTAAGTCATACATTTTCTAAAGAAACAACAAAAAAACAGTAACAACAAAAGTCAAAATGGTATCACGAAACAGAACTAATATAACATTTTATTATATATATTTAATGTATGAAGAAATGTTGATAACATATATACTCTGATTGAGCAAAGGCTTTTTGAACTGTAATAAGGGAACTACGCAAAACCAATTCAGCCTGGAGACGAATAGATTGTTTCCGTTTATTAGGCCACAGATGTTTACTTCAAAGAATTAGGTGCAATTGCAAATGTAATTATCAGATATACATAACATTGAACCAAATACATGTAGTGCTCAAAATAAATATTCCTCTACCATTCTGATTATTTTCAGGGATACAATAAGCCTCATAAGTTCATAGCATCTCAAGGTAAACTTAAAGTTTAATACACTTTATAGCCACCGAAGACTCATATCATCTTGTGATTAGACCAGTCTTTGATTTGTACTCCATATAAAATACTCTACACTAGTTGAATACAATTGTTTATTTTACACACAAAAAACGATCAAGTATTCTAACATAAACGTTATCATAAACATATAAAAATTAACTATTGTGTGGTATGTTTGGTGTAGTTTGAAAAAAGATTTGCTCATTACATTTCCTTAAAAAGCTGTACTAGCAAGATAATGTATTACACCACAAGCTCTTAAAATATTAACAGTACATGGAGAAATGGCCCTTTTTTATTTTCAAAATGAAGAATCGGACGAGCCTGTAAATACACACACTATCACCAGATTTACCAATAGTAGATTACATTTTTATAATGATGAGCCTAATGTGTGACTCCTAACAAAGAACTACAAATGTAGCCCCTCTAGTTTTACATTCATGTTTATTAATGTTCACTTAATTTTTTTTGTCCAAGTTGTGCGTGCATCTACATCTAGTCCATGTCTTAGTAACTAATAAACGGTGGAATAGTCGAGCACTCTGTCCTCTGACAGCTCTTGTTATTTCAATACCGGAACAATACTACCATTCGCCAGGTGCTGTATATTACATTGATACACTATATTACAAATGTATGTTGATACCTAAACAGGCCCAATTGAGAGTATGAGGGACGACTTTTGGAGAATGGTCTGGCAACAGAAATCTAAGAACATCGTCATGTTGACCAACCTGATTGAGAATGGTGCGGTAAGTTATTAGTTGTAGGTCATATGTCCTGGCGGAGTATTATACCTAATTTGTTTACGTTGTTTAAAAAATGTGCGTAGTGCAACACGTAATATATATACGTTAGAAAGTAACGATTCAAACACTGGTTAAGAGAGCAGTTGATATTAAACTAATGCCTGTAGTAAGATGATTTAAGCCGCGTCTAGAAGAATATGAAGGCTTGCGAAAATCTACCTTAAGAAATATAGGTATTGATGTGTGTCTAACTTTATCAACTTATTTACCTGATTATTTTAATCCAACTCAAAACTGTTACATCAAAACAAATTCTGAGTTTGCTAGTTTAATTTACATACAAAAAAATCTTAAAGTGTCAAAATACGTTTGAAAAAAAAAATCATAGGGGAGACCGAGCCAAAAGGTTCAAGTGTTACACTTCAATGTCCCTACAAATGTTTAAAATGATTGTGTCATGCTCGAAGTTCAAAACGGTTTCGTCAGTCGTCATATTATTTGTTAAATAGTGGTAGGCTTCAGTTGATAATTAAATAGTTTTAAGGGGTCAACGCTTTTTAGAGCGCAAAAGTATGTTTATTTCTTTTATATGCTATACGTGAATGAGAATATAACATATATATACAACATAACAGTGTACAGGGCAGTAAATAGCATAATCTAATTATAATCGGCAGTATTTGGATGTTGTTGTATGTTACGTTATACACGGACATAGCGTAACACTCTGCCCCATGTAGATGTAACGCTCCAGCTTTCGTTACATTTTCAAAATAAATATGAGATACTACCTTGGTTTTGTTGTTTATAATCGGAAAATGCGTGATCATAAATCAGTATAGTTACAACGGTAATGACTCAATGAGTAAGGTCATATGTCGGTTGCACTCTGTAACATTTTGACCGCTGTTTTGTAAACAAAGACCATACAAAGACCATAACCTCATGCTGATGGATTGGGTGCTAAGGCCTGTTTTGCTATACACCAGTATTCGCATATATTTGATTAGCATTCAACCTTAAATATTTATATTTTCATAAGACACAATAACCGATAAACATTTTAATATAATAATATGCTTAATTAAAGACTGTTACTTATTGTATGCATGTTGTAGCCATGTCAAGTATAGTGTTATAAACAATAGTTGATGAATTTTCTGCCCCGGTCTCTCCTCGGATGAATACGTTATAAAGCACATTTGCATTATTATTGCAGGATAAGTGTATTTTGTACTGGCCTCCCTTAACTAAGAATACGGTGACATACGGTAAAATAACAATTACTCTGCTTTCTGAGAGGTCGACTGTAGATTATGTTATACGCTATATGGAGATAAGCAAGGTATGTACATTGTTCAGACATTGACGATCTTGTAACGCACTGATATACTTAAATTGTTTGGCATTTTTCGATCGGATTTTATTTAAAAAAAAAGTGATCGCATTTGAAACGCTCAAGTTGTCAGAGAAAAGAAGAGGTATCTTAATATCTATCTATCTGATTTCATGCCGAGCGGATTTACTTCTTAGTGTTTCGATAATTATCATACTCTCAAAGAAGATCACATGTTCTAGTATTACACTGTTAACTGTTGATAATGTGCTTATGTAGTAAACTATTAGTAACATGCACGTCAGCTGCAACAGAAAACTTTTGAAAACATTGTGACAAAAGAAGACAAAACTCACCATGAGCAATTTCTCAATTTGCCACAATTTCGTCTTTAGTTTTCAATAATGAACACTTTCTGTTTTTTTTTTTACATATTTAGGAAGGAGAAGACAGCACTCTGCCAGTGACCCAGTTCCACTACAAAGCTTGGCCTGATAAATTATATCCAGACAGCACATGGTCGCTGGTCAAGTTTTGGCTGACGGTGGAAGGAGGCACGTCCAAGATGATAGACAGTGGACCAATTGTCGTGCACTGCAGGTAATTTACATGAGTTATAATGTATTTTATCACCTCGAATTTGACATAATTTGATTTGAGCTAATGCTGCACCGTTTATCACGTTAAAACGTCTTATATCCCGACAATGTTTTTTAAACTCATAGGCTACACATGCGTTGCGTTTCGCAATGTTACGTCTTATAAACTCTCGGTAACGGGGTAATAATACAAGTTAATCGAAGTTATTTCTTTATCAAGGCCCTAACTCGCTACACGTATACATATATAACTCTCTGTTCTTTAGAAAGGTTTTGGTCACATTTCAATTGTTTAACTCTGAAATGTTTAAGTTACGCAACGGCTATTTATGTGCAAAACATGCATTCATATTCAGAATAATACAATGCAGTAACACATAGAATGCTTCCTCTAAATAAACGATATATTTATCTAATATTCACAAGATTGTTTCAGTGCGGGTATCGGCAGAACTGGAACGTACATAGCTCTCGACAATGCGTACTATCAGGCGAAGAAAGAGGGGACTGTACGGATACTAGATGTCGTCAAGTTGTTAAGAGAACAGCGTATTGGCATGGTACAAACACAGGTTAGAAGTTCGAATTTTGTGATCATACTCTTTACGTATTTATATCATTAATATAAATTGAATAATAAAATGTACTTTGACTGATGTGGTGAATTATCCTTGCCTGATTGAGCAATTGATGCATTATGCATATATATTTCCTCGACGAAGATCCAAACCAGTCTGTGCATCTGCTCCACAGTTAGTCAATCAAGCATCACAAAGACCTCTGGTGACCGGTTTATAACCCACAACACGGACTATACAAAACCACATCTAGGGACTTGTGGTGTTGATGCGTCTGCGTACCGTGACGCCCCGTGCGAGCCTATGTATTTATACGAGCGTTCACTGTCCGTCTAGACCTATTTCAGTCTTGGATGCATATTTTGACAAATAAATAGGATTTTAGCTACACTATTTGACACAGGTTTACCTTCATATCACCCCTTACTGAGAGTCAATGATATGATGAATTGCTAGAAGCAGGTCAACAGTATGTAAATTATTGTGCTTGCTCTTATTTGTAGTATTTGTAAGCCCTCCAATTGTAGGTTTCGATGTGACGCTAGTATTATTATATTTGTTAAAGGAGGATGGTGAAGGTATCTAGATGTACTATGCACGCATGTTTTATAATTTCATGCAGCTTAGCATGTTTCACACTTCACAGCCATTATTTATTCCATGACATATACACTTTGAATATGCTGTTTTGCTTTATAAATAGTTGCCATGGGTTGAATGGTTCAAGCTTTTTGTAAACTAGGAATATTTTATTTTTAGGATTAGCCTCTATTCAAACCGAGCGCATGTGCAGATTCGCGATTTTTTCACTATTTGTATAATTGTTAGTCAACTCGATTGAATTATATATTTTATACAAACTAGGACCAGTATGTGTATCTTCACGAAGCCGTCGCTGACGCCCTTCTATTCGGCACCCATTTTATTTGGTCTACGCAGTTTGAAGATGTGTATGAGTATTTTTCACAAAAAGAAAAGGGATCGTACATTACACGAATACAGACTCAGTTCAATGTAAGTATGACATTGATGAACTGTAATAGGTAAGGATAAAGTTTAGGATTGAAATATAAAAAAAGACATATATATGTATATTGGAATTTGGATGAGGAAAACGTTCAATAACTTGTTTTCCGAGAAGAGATAACGTATGGTGATACATATGATTGGACACATGTGTTCTTGTATAGTTAAAGTCAAGCCGCTACAGATTAGTTGGTAGCGACGACGACTTTGAATCTAGGAATGACATGTTTGATCTCTGGTTCAATCATTCATTATCTCTGACATATGACAAAAGATATTGTGTTAAGCGTCATTCGTTCTCCATCAAAAGGCTCAATAGTCAATGCCAGAAGGTACCCAATTACAATGGAAGAATGTAGTGCGGAATAACTCCGATAAAGCACATAAGATTAACTGACGTCCGTGACAAGAACGCAAATTCGTTGAAAACAGGGTTAACAATCAAACGACTCAGACATTTACTTCGTTCGAAGAAGAAAGTATAAGTGTCTGGTAAATGGATAAGAAGTTTTTGTTACAGAAGTTAACTTATTGTGGGAAATGTTCATATTAAGCGATTATTCTCCTCTTGTATATTGTTTTTGATTGTATGTTTATATTTATAAATGTCGTCCGATTCAAACGGTACTAGAGGTCGTCTAAATCAGGAAAAGCGTTATTAACCGCTATTCTTTTTTTAATTTTCTCCATAATAGATTCTTGTTGACAGCAAAGCCGATAAGAAGTCTGTTCACATAACTGTAGAAGACGGTGACAACGAATATTCAAATATTTTCATTCACAACAAACCTGCAGTTGTGTCAAGTAAGCTTTCGTGATTTAATGTCGTTCGCTCAAGATGATATTTAAGACCTTACACCACTGTGCAAAAAGGGAAAATTTCTAATCAACTGTCAATGTCTACAATATTTTCAACCTTTTTTCAAAAATATACTTAAATTTTCCAGAGCTTCCATTTCTTTTTTCTAAGGAAGTACTCCAAAATATCAAATCACGGATATATAACGACAAAATTATCAATAATGTTTAGTTTGTTTCATTATATACTTTGTAATATGCCATTGAAGATTAATTAAACCAAATGAATAGATAGTAGATGCTGTGAAAAAAGCGTGACAATGTTGTGGTCACGGAAATCGATTTTAAGGAATTAGAAACACACGGAAGTGGTACACTGTTTGAAAACACTGATACAATTTTTGGTTTCCTGTCGTCAATCTCTATCCAGTTTAAATAAACATATCCATTGAATCTCCACCAGTTATCATCGACAATATGAAGGGCATATTATCTTATATTATTGCTGTCTCAAGAATAGGTGTTCAATCATATGACCGCAGTCAACAGTCTATTAACTCAACGTATGCATAGAGAAACTATAGTGGACTAATATCCCAGTGTCTAAAAGTGACACAGGGTTAACACGTGAATTGAATATCCCTGAATGTGCAAGCCATATCAATTCTGTATATGTGTGTTTGTGTCTTGAAACTAATTGTGACAATTATGACTTAATTAACATCGATGGCTCGTTCTCACTATCTCTCTCGATCTGATTTTATCTCTCTTTTCTTTCTCACTTTTTCTCCCTCTCTCCATCTTTCTGTATCTCTGTCTCTTTCTCTCTCTCTCTCTCTCTCTTTTTCTCTCTCTCTCTCTCTCTGTCTCTGTTTCTCTGTATCTCTCTGTATGTCCGTTTCTCTGTCTGTCTCTTTCTCTGTCTGTCTCTCTCTCTGTCTCTCTCTGTCCGTCTGTCTGTCTGTCTGTCTGTCTGTCTGTCTGTCTCTCTCTCTCATTGAATGTATTAACCTAAATAGTTCTTGTCATAAGACATAGATGCAGAGTTGAATATTTGGATTGTCGAACAAAATATGTTTTTAGACATAACAAATATATAAAAACACTTACCTCTATGTGTTTATAGTTGATGAATACAGACCAAAATCCAAGAGTCTTGTTTATATTCAAGAAGTAGGAGCTTTGATGTTGCAGGTTCGTGAAACTTTTCAACATTTATCTCTTTAAATACTACTAGGGAGTTATCTTTTACTTTCATAGAATACATTAACAGTTACGTAGCTAACCTTGCGAATGATGAATAGACAGGCTCTATTTTATATTTTCAAAATTTAAGCCCTTACTCTATTGAATTGCAAATAGTAGAACACATTTTGAATGTTCTATTGCATTCTCTTTCTGTACTTTTTCCAAATGTTTAGCTAATAAATTGCTCAAGGCGAGAATTGTGATCACCTTTTGTCCGTCGGGCGTCGTGCATCATCCGTTGTCAACAAGTGTCTTGTTAACACTCTACAAGCAATATTTTGCATCCAATCTTCATGAATGTTTATGATCTTCTACTTGATTCTCCATCAAATCTTGGCATGTTCGAAATTGGGTCTAGTGAGGTTAAAAACCAGGTCACAAGGACAACTTGAGGGAAAATATGTTTACCACTACGCAAACAACATTTTCTCAATTTAGCATGTTGAAACTTTGTCAGGCAAAGTTCGTAAATAGGTAATGTACGGTCAAAAACTAGATCACTGTGACACATTTAATCAAAGTCTTGTCAACACTCTAGAGACGACATGTTTAGCCTCAGCATCTTGAAACTTTGTCAGAATTTTATCTCGGTGATATCTAGACTTAGATAAAATATCTGCCACGTCTCAAGGCAAAATTAAAAAAAAAAAAAAAAACACTGAAAGAAGCATTCATATTGTGAATATGTTGAAACTTTGTCAAAATGTTGGCCTAGATGTTGTCTATGATAAATTCGAATATACATGTAGATCATCTTAGGCCAAATTTGAGAACTGTTTTGTAATCATGCTTGCATTTTGACTTCAGCAGCTTGAAACTATCGGACTGATTGTCTTGGTGATATCTAGGCTAAGTTCCAATTTAAGTCATATCGAGTCAAAAATCGGATCACTAGGCCAAACTTAAGAAAAACCGTGTGGACTCTCTAGTATTAGCTACATGAGGTATTGTATGAGGCCGTCATTCCCGAGGTTGTGAGTTCGAACCCCAGCTCACCAACATTATTTCTGACGTTTAACAAAAGTTACAGTGACAACCGTCAATCGTCTTCCCCATAAGCTTACTGTCTATGTGGACAAGCAGCCAGTTGCTTGGAAATATTGCTGTTTGGAGTAATGGTGCAAGAAAGCCAGGAAACACACGCGTAGGTAAATTGGAGCCGTGATATGACTGAACAATTGTTGAAAATGGCGTAAATACCCATTTACCACCCATCCCCCTCCCTTCCTCCAAAAAAAAACTATGTTGTTTTCCTTTCAAAATTCTTTGGAACAGTTGTAGTTTCATTTATGAATATTTACCGTATGACTGTAAAGCCATTCAAAATAAAACCTTTACATAAACACCTGCAAGCATGCGTCCAATAAGTACATTTTGAGGGCTTGTCATATTGAAATGCCATTGGTTCAAACAAATTTAATAAGCGAATTAACTTCAAATTCATATGTCCTTTTTCAATCTCAGAACCACGAGGAAAAAGATGCATTCATCGTGTGTAAGTCCCCTACAGAATCCCGACTGACGGAGTTTTGGTCTTTGGTCAAGGAGCAGAACATCAAAACGATCGTATCATTAGCTGATGTTTCCATGACATCCAGTAAGGTGAGTACTGTGACTTATTATCAGTTGAGCTTTATGGATACGAACAAGGGCAATAATAACTTGTGCATTTGTATGCTTGGATTCGCTTGGTTTTAAACACACTGGTAAATAGTTCCATAATAAGTAATTGGCCCCAACTCATCTTGCATAACTTACACAAATCCATGCAAACAGTAGAAGTGTTAGGGATCGGATATATACATGGCCGAAGTGACTCGACTGCATCGAATGGTGTGACAATCTGGACTGATGCAATACTAGGATTGTTATCTCACTGTAATACGTGTTTGACATGATTGCTTCATTACATCATACAGAAATTTAAATTCAGCGAGAGATGTTTTATTCCACAGACAAAGTGTACTTCAGTCATTTTTGAATTCGTTTACCATCGCGAGCATATTTTACATGAAGTCTTAAATACTTTCATTTGCGTGCAGATACATGTAACTTATTACGCATTGGCAGAAGACATGTTCTGGTAAATGGAAAAATTGGTCAATATGGGCAATTTTCCATTTTGACATAATGTATTAGATTGTATTAATTATATATATTTTTATTTGTAGAGGTCGTCATTGCTTGACTTGAACAACAAGGCTGTTCAAGACAAGTTTGGTCTCTCTTTAGCAGAGGAGAGGAAAACGTCAATATTTACGGAAAGGAAAATTAATCTAAAGGATTCAACGGTAAATATTGGAATAAGATTAAAATCGTGACTTATGTACGCTGAACCCATTTTTCTTATTGGTCACCATCTTATTTTTAAGCATTCTAAATCATAAACCCTGAATTTGAATTAATTTATAATTTGAATTAACATGTAGTTCAATTATCTAATAGAAAGGTGGCAAAATTATGAGATAGATATAACTTTACCAGGAAACGAATGCATCAGCTAAAGTGACCCTAAGAGAGAAATGTGTCTTAAAGTTATCCAATTTCTGACATATTCAGCGTCATTTTCTCAACACTTTTATCATCAATTCCTTTTTTGGGAAAACACATCAGATATAAAAGTAGATTTAATTGCTGTATATGACTTCTAAGCTCTCAATATTTGGCTGAAAACGCATGTAGCGTATTTGTACGTGTTCAGCAACCGCCATTACTGTGTTTTACTCACATATTAATTTAATGCCAACATTCTACTACATCTATAAGACATTTCTCCTGTTATAGCTTTGTCCTGTTTTATTTCTTAATGATAAACTATTTGTTTTGGACCAATTTCGTACATGCAAACTTTTGAAGTTTCATTCTATTTCTTTACAAAGGGAGACAATTTCATAAACTATGGACATTGCTATTTCATACACTATGGACATTGCTTACCTTTGCATATTCTGTATGGTATGCAGAGACCACTTATGTTGAACATGTTCAAGTTTTTTCAACTTGCATGTGCCATTTTGAATATATTGTTATTTTTTCTGTGTTCATATGCATTTTTGGGCAAAATAGTGATGTTTGAACATTCTATTTAAATGCTCTTAACCAAATGAATACCATTATATTTGATAGTGCTGTTCTTAGAATAATTAGTGGTTTTAACATGAAAAAAAGTTATTCAATAACACTTCAAATTTAAAAAGTAGGAATCAAAATATGACCAATTAGAACAGTTGTTGAGTGTACCTATAGTGAAAATACCTTTTGTGCAAACGTTAACTTGTATGTCTCATACTGTGTTGAGATTATGAATATTACTCTATCATCTAAACTTTCTTTAAAGTGGTAATATACCTGCTTTCGATGGTAAGTAATTCATCAATGGATCACAGATAGTCTATATGTATAACTGAATTACTGTTGTAATGGCAATGTACTACAATGTAGTCTGTGATTCGTTGTAAAGGAAAGTAAAATGACTTTTTCAAACAAACATTTAATATTCTGATATTTTTACTCCCTTATAATAAGGATGATATCACGATCTCACAGTTTGAATACAATAACTGGGCGTCCGGCGACAATGTTCCAAAGGACCCAAGCTCCATGGCTCACTTTGTAGAGGCCATTTTAGACCGCCAACGACGTCTCAGTGAGACTGAACCTGTGCTCATCTACTGCAAGTAAGGCAAAAAAAAGTATAGATAGTTGTGTCCAACGATATTTAAGTAAAATGAAATGTTTTCTTCGTAACGCATTAATAAACGAATGTTGGTTAAGCGCAGTTAATCATTTCATAGTATTTATTATTGTATGATTTTCAATGCAGACACTTATTTAAGGAAATTTACTTCGAAATTAAATCACAAAATTCTCGTGCAGTGTTACAGAGGATATAGTTTCATAATTTGACATACTTATGTACGCACGAAAAGGAAATTTCGATAGGACCTGGGCCATTTAATTTTGTTTCATGGCTGCTATATTGTATAATATATGCAGCATCTAGCAATTAGTTTAGATGTGGATTTCCTATTTAATTCATTGTATACGATGCCGTGGAAAGATGACCGATTTACAGGGAAGAAAGGTGTATGCAAGAAAGGGATAATGGCGAGACGATCTAATCCATAACACGAGTATATGTTCTCTTTTTCAGTTCTAAAAACACATTTTAAAAAGTTAAAACAGAGCCCCCATTGTGATATATTCCCTTTAGCCATGTTTAGCGATTTGAGGTATTAACGCGCCTGTCAGAGACTTGTCTGTTCGTCTATATCCAGTTTAATCCGAGAAGCTTTTTGAAAAAACAAAACATAGACTTATAGCCTCATTAGTTTTATATCAATTCGAATTTATAAGATCTATTCATAAATGTCAACGTGTACCTTTTCCCCATGGAATGGGTTCAAATATAAACCATTTGAAAGGCTTAGGTTATGGTAGGAATAAATAAACAGCACTCGACAAGTGTATTATCCAAATCTGAATTGTTTACGTATATATTTATCAGCAATGGAACCCAGCGTTGTGGAGTGATGTGTGCCTTACTGAGCGAAGTATACAGGATGGTTAGAGATGGCGGCCATATCAACATCCTTGAGACAGTCAAACTGATGAAGGAAAGACATGATGACATCATAGCAAACGTTGTAAGAATATTTAATTTGCATACGTTTTCATTTTCCAAAACAATATTTATTTGAAGTTAACCGATTTGAAATATATACTATATTATTGGATGTTATTTGTGACGATAAGGTTTATGTTATGTTGATATCAAATCCAAATGAAATAATTGAGAAACGTATTTGGTGAATCCGCTGCCTATTGAAAGAAACATGTTATAAACGAGTCATTTGTCTTTTGTTACGTTTTACAGGACCAGTATGTGTTTATCCACGACGTCATCCGAGCACGTGTTCAAGATAATACGTACCAGAACCAATGAAAACACCCACAGTCCTCAATGCTTAACCCTGACGGTTATTCAGTTTTACATGAGAAAATAAATGTGTATTTTTGTTTCCACCTCATGATTCATTTTTTGATGTATTATTTCTTTAATAATTTACTTTATCTAATACAATAAGTTGATGGTCTAGCATATATTTTTAATATAATGCTTAGGCCTACACTGAGGAGGTAGTTTATGCATTACTATAACATCAGCAATATGTTTTTAGCATTCAACTATATAGTTTTTCTTCCAAACCAATCAACAGTCGATCCAATATGCACACATACATAACAACGTGCTTCATATTCATCTATAAGTAACTGTTTTGTTTTGTTCATTATAGTCGTAGATGTTAATTATACTTGCATTTCGTTATCATGTGCTGAACTGTATTATTCAAAGGGTTATCATATTTCTAAAATGATTGATATACACTTAATATGTATCAGTTGCAACATCGATGTAAACATAAATAAGGCCATAAGAGATAGAGTTTTGGTCACATCACAAGAAAGCCAACTTAAATGTGTGACTATCGAAGATATTGCTCTTCTGACCAGGAAATCTAAGCAGACACACCTCTTGAACGTCTCTGGGGGAACGGTTGTTATCAGAGTCTGACTGTACACGTACACATTTGGATAATGCATGACTTGTATTTCAAAACGTTTCAATGTAGGGTTACATATGACGATGCCCATTTCAATTATGTCAAATGTATGTAATCTGATGAGGGATTCATGACGTTTGACTGCTGGAACCGATTTTCGAAAAGCCTTTATAACCATTATACTTGTCTAAACTGTTGACTGCTCAACTCAAGTTTTTTATCTTGGTATTTATAGAATTGGCTAAGGTAGTCCCTAATGCAAAGCTGGACAAGTCCGTTTAACATTTTCAGCATTGAATAGATTAACAGTTTCAAATGTCTTGTATCGTTACTATATTCCAGACATTTACAAAAAAAAAAACTTACAGATTTACAGATCATAACTATCCCTATTTATTGTGTATTTAACAATTAAATCCAATATTTTGTTACTGTCGGAAATGTATTTCTACACACACAAACGTTATGTATAGTTTTTAACCGACGATACACGAATACAAACAATCAAAAGTACCGGCGAACAGAAATGATAAGGTTAAGATAACAGTTGGTAGATGTGGTCACTTTGCAAAAAGGCATGGATGTTTACGTCTGTATGTGATATGTAGAGAAAATGTTATCAACTAGATAACGTAAATGCTCTGTAGCAAATATATTAATATAAATAATCAATACAAATGGCAAAAATATGATATGGGCTATTGCTCCATAAAGAAACAACATAAAGTGTTTACGACTAGAATTCATACAGATCAATTAGCGCGTACGGCATATAATTTGTATATATATCTACACTGTTTCTATTATACTAATGTAAGTATTCAACGACATCTGATAAGCATTTTCATTTGCATCAGAGTGTCTGACACTATTGCTCCATTGACATGTACATTTGATTTTAATTTAACAATTCAGTTGTCTTTTGTCATACAAACATGGGTTATGTTAAACATGTAACACATAGTAATTAGTAACATATTTATGCAGATCCTTATTAATTCCCTATTTATTCAGAGTTTATTTTCTTTCCTTTTCATTATTCCAACAGACAATCAGGACATAACTCAAAGTTGATCCAAGCGTCTCACTAACTGCACTAAAAGAAAGCACGGCACTCACTCAGTAACTGTAGAAATACATACCCTATGTGATGTTTCAACCATAGTTTACGTGGGGGCATACAATATATTATATTACTGGTCTGCGTAAGTTTAAAATGTTCACCGCATCGAATATATGGTCACGTTAACCTTAAAGGTATGCCCCAACACAGATATCCGCTTTTGAAGTATTGTTATCCACGACCTAAATGCTGCAAAGAAGTCTCCAATGTGTATACTGTTTGAGACATTGACAAATTGCAGAACCAACGCTACTTCATATAGCAAAGCGCTTACCTGACATAATTTGTTGTTGCGAGGGAAATAAGAAGTCATACGGCTTTAGGTCAGGGCAATAAGATGGATGTTCAACCTAAAACACTTTTATTAATTTTAAGACAGATTACACGTTTTTACTTATGTAGGCTGAAGCATTCTCATGAATAAGCTGTAGGTCTTTCCTATGTATGAATATTTTGCCAGATACGAATGTCTTAGTAATAGAAATACCATTTAATTCAAATCCAGAACAACCACAATCATATACACAAACAATGTCATATTTCAATATTCAAAAGTTTGGATCCTTCTTTTCTTCCATGCTTTGTATAGCAGATAAAACGTCACGTACTGTAATAATTTGATCTCCCGTTTCTGGGTGGCATAAGTATTTAATAGAGAGCATATCCAAATTTAACTGGAATTGAATACAACTACTAAAAGAATGGTTGTTATTGTTGTCATAGCAGGTAGGAATTATGTTTTCATTATGACCTAGATGTGTCGATAGCTCAGTTGGTAACGACGCGGGCTAACACTCCAGGAGTTGTGAGTTCGAATCCCAGCTCGGCCAACATTATTACTGACATTTGATACTAGTCAATGCCATGAGCTTCATTCGTCTTCCACCAATCACAGTTGATGTGGAAAAAAGCCAGATGCTTGTGTGGATTACTGGTGTGGGGAAAGCCAGGAAAAACATGAGTAGGTAAACTGGCCGTCGTGATATGACTAAAAAAATGCTGCGAACGGCATAAAACTCCAATCACTTAATCAATAAGATGAGTCGTACTTACCGATAATATTGAAATTGTAAAATATAGTGAGTAGCTTTGAAATTCATGATATCTTGGTTTCCTAATCGAATCTTACAACATTCGGTAGTGCGCGTGTAATAAGGAAAACACAGTAATTGTGTTTATCAATTTCGCCATAGATCAAGCAACGACATAACGAATTATGTTTAATTAATGGTTACATGTCATTGATAATTGTTTATTGATAAATCCGTTAAATATTGTTGTTTATATATTTGATTGAAACCGTATTTTTGCAATATCAAAATCATATGCAGAAATTGCCTCGTTGAATATGTACTTATGTTCAGATATCAGGATTTGCTTAAGACATTAGATGCAAACGAAATTTAACAAGATGGAAGCACCAAAATATGATTATTAATATTGCTTTGAACGTGGATAAGAATTACATTGCATAAACAATTTAAAAGTAGCTCCCTTTAAGATTATCTTCACAAAATTGTCATAAGCATAGATAGATGCTTGTTTCGGAAAAAACGTATATGTATGAACAAGCCTGGTCAAACTGTATCAACCCACGGATACAACGTTCAACTCCTCAACTATATCTGATACCCTATGGCTATACCACTGTCACTAGAACCGCGTACCTAGGGGTTTTGTTGTTTTCTTTCATTGAACTGTGCCTAACGTATAAAGTTATCAAATAATACAAGACATCGCATCTTTTAAAATGTTGCGCATTTCTCTGCATCTTAAAATAGTCAATAGATAGATATGTGCATACAAATACAATATCTATTTACTATCCTATGTTGTTTTCCTAGGTATTAGACATACCTCAATGAAATAAAACCATTAACATCTTAAGTTTGCGGTTCTAGTTGCCACAAGACCATAGTGTGATATTTGAACTTGGTAGCAATCATTGTTATTCATATTCTCAAACGCGTAGTTTGAATGATATATTTATATATATTTTTACCAAATATGTTTTGATAAATATAGCTTCTATAAATCGTGAATAAACTCTTCTTTTTGCTTTATGCTTCTTGTTAGTTCTCAATATTACCTCCTCATCCCTCTCCCAAAACAGATGGAAGCATTGCGAACAAACGAGAAACTGCTCACAATTTATATCTTATATAATTTAACTTTCATTCATAGTCAGTTACCTGCAAAGTCGCCTTTCGCAAATGGGATGTATATGTAAACAAATAATATGTAAACAGGCTATCCTGTGATTATACAAGTGTAGCAATTTTGATCAGAGAAGCTGCCTCATGTTTGCAGTCTGATTTGGAACTGCACCGTTCACAGATACGTCAAACAACGGTAGGAAGTTTATGAGGTCGCATTAATTTGAACATGTTATTGATCTACACACTTCAAAAACACATGTGTTTTCAATGATTGTTTGAATACGGCAATCGTTCTAAGACAACGAAGCTTAAAGAAACACTTCCGCATTGTTTGTTACATTACCACAACAGCTTTAGGCGACTCAAGGAATGGATTTTTATTTCTTGAACAGTCTTCTACGTTTTATATTTAAACATAGTTGTTTACAACGTTATAATAACTTCACTTTTAATAATTTCATTGCTGTTACTGTCTTAAGTTTTAAGATAATCAACACATCACATATTACAATTGATAGTATACAATACCTTAATACAGTTAACCATCTTCTCTCGTATTGGAAGTGAAAAAGATACTCTTTAATGACCTTTTCGAGAGAATAAATATGTCACGAGATAAAGAAGTTGTAACGATTGGTGGTAAAACTTACGAAATTACCGAGCGCTTACCTGCCAAGTGCCATAAATCATCTCGGCCTAGTCAAATCAAAGGTCTTGCATTTTATGTAGTTAAGATAGCCAGTATTACCAGTGTCAACTATTGTTATGTCAGCTGAACTATTGAAATTTAAGCTCAACCATTATTTCAACTATAACATTATCACGTCTGGTTTAGCACACTCTGGCAAACGGAATCTGGATACTAAGAGCGAACAAATTGACATTTTTACTTTTTATATTTTTTGAAAAAAGGAAATGATAATGATTTATTCATTTTGGTAGATATATTTAATGTCATGTTTCTTGAAAACTACATGATACAAATGTATGGACTTGCTTTAACAATTATTACCTCTCTTAATCCATTTGAGTTACTCCTTCTCTGCTACATGTATGTTGTATTGAATAAGATGTATTGCAGACAAATTACTGTTTCAAGAATCTATACCTGTCATATTCCAGTCACTGATGACTTGTTTACCATCACTTTAACATGTTTAAAGAAGTTGCAATCGGTTCGTCTGTAGATCGTTTTCAGTGAGCAATACCACTTTACAGTAAACATTAAGCATATATGGGAACATGCATCAATTCCTTAATAGTCTAATGCATGTGTATCTTACCTTTATTTAGACCTTGAAAAAATGAAAGATGTTGAATGCCTTTAACAACGGTTACAATAGTAATATATATATATATAGTAAATTTATTTATAAATGTGATCATTTTATCAGAAGCTACAAAAAATTAGCTCCCATTTCAGACAAGCACATTGCAATTCATTTATAAATCCATTAATTGATAAAATTGTACATTATTACATTGGAATATACGAAGATCGAGAAAATTGGACATATGGCTTCGATATGCTTGAAACAATTGCAGAACAGAGAAACACTTATGAAAAGAAGCACGTTATTCTTTTGAGCTCACCTGACCATAAAGTGTTCTAGTAGAGATATTGGGGTCATCCTGTGTCTTTCGTCTTGCGCCAGCGCCAGTAATGTTTTTAAACAACACCTCCTTAAACCACTGGGTCATCCTGTGTCCTTCGTCTTGCGCCGTCGCCAGTAATGTATTTAAACAACACCTCCTTAAACCACTGGGTCCAAAACAGCGAAACTTCACAGAAATATTTCTCCTGTGATCCTCTTTAAAAAGTGATCGAACTATGGACTGCTGTTGAACGCGGCATAGTTTACAATTCAAACCCACAGGGAACCTTTGATCGTTTCTGTTTTCTTATCAAGACCTATGGGTAAAACCACGATGAATATTTTAAATACTACAAATCATATAGCCTAAAAATAAACCTTTATGTAATTTAAATTTTGCTAAGAGTTTTATAAATACAATGTAGATGAACTTGAAATACATAATTCAAACAGTATAACACGTGTAATGGACCGTAGGTTTTTCAAAAAATGAGCCCAATCACGGGAATACAGCACTTTAAAAATTGATATACGGCATGTATGGAACAAATATTACATTCATGAACCGAGTACTCTTTGGCCAGCTATTAGAAATCGGTTCCATACGGAAGCTTTGGTTTTTAGTATTTGGATTTGACTAAGTTACTGATCCAATGATAGCATTCACAAGGTTGCAATATCTACTCTTCACTTTAGCCAGGCATTTTAGGGATTATTCTTCCCGGCGGAGTTCTAGGGCTTCAATACTTGCTTCCTGCTCCGAAGAAGGAAGAGCTTTCAGAGCTTCTTACTAAGGCCTTATGTTTGGATAGTACTTAGTCTCATATGATTAGTTTCTGATGCACAATTGTCTAGCTTTGGACATATACGGGAAGTAAGAGCGAATTTTTATCTGACCCAACTGTTGTGCCCTTTAACATTCTCATTAAATTTAAGTCCTGTTGTCATTTTGTGAGCAGTTCATTGATGTGTGACTGTAATGTAAACATCAAGATGCTTGCCCAACATTTTTACAGTCGTCTTCAATTGAATGTTTGTGTCTCCTAAAGATACATCAACGTGGTAAGAACTTTTGTGACCAAATAACACCCCGTCTGTTATTGCTTGAGAAATGTTGAAGCCCCATTGTTAGGACAAGCGCCAGATGAAGTCAATTCCTTGTCAGAGTCATCTGTTTATAACCATCCTTGTCCCCTCCGAGACATCAGCGAAATCATTAATGAAGGTTGAGAAGAGTGAGGGGTATTATGACGCCTTGGGGTGTACCTCTTGCAGAGTTTTAGTGTCAGAGAGTGTTCCCTCAACTGTAACTGTTATTTTTCTATCCAACACATAGGCCATTATAAATTCAAGCATCGCCCTGTGATTCCGTTATTTTTTTATTGTTTAAAATACCTAGTGCCAATCCACATCAAAATCGGCCTCTAAGTTTAGAAATATTGCTAAAACATGATAACCTCTTTTTTTATTATTTAAACACATCATATTGAAGCCGCACAAGGTGATCTATAGTGCTGCGCCCCATTCTAAAACCAGATTGAAGGGGTTTTATTATAGTGTTGTATTTAAAAGTCATTTTTAGCAATTTCCAAGGATGGTATAAAAAGATGGTTTGGGCTTATCTTTGTCTTTTCCTTTTTTTAAGTAAAGGATTCAAACGGAACTCGCTTTTACTCCATACGATATCAAAGAATGTAAGCCATATCTTAAGAGCTGTCTCATACATGTGTTTAAACATTGGATAGACTAATTAATCGAGACACGTGGTCGAGTTCTTCCTGCAACTTATGCATTCTTTTAGTTCTTGAAATGTGAAGTCGGTGTTAAAGGTTAAATTTCCATGTTTTGAGTTTGAGATTCTATGAAATGTTTGTGATCTTTTTCACAAATTTTGGTAGGCCAAAACTGATGAGTCTAAATTATTCTCACTTAAGAATTTTTCATAATGTGAGACAATAAAATTTGATTTTTCTAGGTGGGTAAGCGAAATTACTGCTGCACTGTTTAATACTGGGATTGGTGTGATAGATGCTCCTTTAATTCTTCAAATCTTGTTCTAAAAGTCCATGGGATTATTAAGATTTATTATTCATATTTAGTTTCTGAAATTACCTTTTTTGCAGTTGGCTGCTGCTTCTTTTAGTTTGACCAGTTTGATTTCACTAGGTGATTTATTTAGAATGCACCAAGGAATCAAAAATAAAAGAAAAGGGTGAGAGAAAACATTAACCGTTTGTTAAACGGCTTTATGCCGAAAGGCGAGGGTAAACGAACAAACTTCAACAACAACTTATTAAGCTTAAGAAATATATTAATCTTTTCGAAATTGTTTTAAAATGGGGTTATCATATTTTAATTTAATTTCCATGGAAAAAGCGATATCTATTGTCCAATTTGATTTTCAAAAAAGAGGTGAAACTCGTGTAAGTTTGTATCCTTTTACTAGTTACAACTGTTCATTACAAGTGAGACAAATTCTACCTTTAATTGGAAAGTAATTATGTACGAACGTACGAGGGAAATATTTTGCTTGAAATGCTCAGAGTAATGATGACACCGGGAAAACTTTTCAAAACTGTCATGTGTTTATCATTTTGGAGATCGAATTTTCTAAGATTGGACTCCAAACATTTCGCTTGAGCAACAATTATATAAACTAGAAAATAACTAGTAATATACACCGCCAAATAATGTCGGAGATAGATTCGATGCGAGTACACGTTGTCAGTCTGGCTCCTGCAGTAAAACGAGTCCTGCACAAATATGCCGCAATTTCAAGACTTATTCGACGAAAGTAATGATGAAAGCAGCGGTGCCGAGGAACAATAAATATATGTGTTAGAAACATATAACTTCATTTGTACATATGCCATTTATGTGACGCGTGCAGACATGGCTCCGTGGGAGGATTATTTAAAAACTATCTTCTACGACCTGTCACATCTTGCCAGTTATGCTGGTGCTCTGAAATTGTACAAAGTTGTACAAAGAGAGGGACAATATAAACTTGGAATTCACTAGATACGGAAATGCTTATACAATCAAGAGGCGTTTAGCATCCTATACGACGACGCTTTCAAGGGAATCGTGTGGTTATTGCAGGAAATGACAATTTATGAATGACTGACTTAATTGATATCGTGAGATTTAAACGATAGAAGTACATTCTGCTTGTTATAGACACATTCTCCAAGTACGTATGCGTGCGCCTTTTAAAATTCAAAACTGGAGACGATGTGATTAATTTCTTAAAGGACATCTTTATGAAATCAGGATGATCCCCCACCGAGCTCATGACAGATAAAGGTATGTTGCTTTAAATATAATAACATAATATAATGTCTAGAGTGTTGATAAGGATAGCATTAGTATGATGTGCTTAACACATACATGTATCTATTGTTCTTAGGGAAAACCTTAGGGTCAATACAATTTCAGAAACAAAAATGTATTTTTCTAAAACCTAAGGTCAAGAGTTTCGAGCTAATAAGGTTCAGTCTCTGATGCAGCAAAATAATGTCAGATACATTTCCACGCAGAACGAAACCAAGGCTTCTACATCTCAGAGATCCATATTAACCATCAAACAAACATAAGATGTACCGTTACTTTACTTATAAAGATGATTACGCGTATATATAAGTACTACAGGGTATAAAGGGTGGACAGTTACAACCATACAAATCACAGAACAATTGGCATGCGACTAGCTACCTACTTCGCACACAATTGGAATGATGTCAAATCAACTGTGAAATTAAAATCATTCAAATTCAAAATCACTATGTTCGTATCAGTCATCTGAAAAACATGTATGCTCGAGCAAACGATCTAACCTACCTCGGTGAAGTGTTTCGAGTGCATAAACTTTATCACATACGAAAATTGCCAATATACAGACTATAAGACTTACAACAAGAAGATATTAAAGGAACATTATATCACAGTGAACTACAGAACATTAACATTGATCCCAATCAGACTTGGAAAGTCTGAAAAATGTAAAAGGCAGAGGCACAGAATAAAGCAAATAATACTTTGTGAAATGGACATATATTGAAATATGCCAAATTATTATGTATGTAAAGAATTTTTGTAAATAAAGTTTATATTAAAACAACGATTATAAAACATAACCCCTAAAATTGTCTTCCTTTTCAATGTATTTTAGAAGGTGTCCCTGAAGCGATATAGACCAATAGAACATTTCGTTTGATTGTCCCCTTTCCAAATCTAAACAAATCGTCTGCATAACAAGATTTACACCAGCAGGTTTAAACTAGTAAAGTACAGTGTTTAAGATACAGACAAAGGAAAAGGATTATAGTACTAATAACTGGAGTTTTGAAAATCAGTCTGTTTTTTTTACTATTTATCTCACCTAAACAGAGGTATGAATACTTGATTTATCAGTCTCAAGAGGACAAGGGTTAAACATTACTACACCTTGACGCAACGAAAATAAAATCGTCTGCTAAACGTGTTGCATGTATATAAACATCGTCTGCACGCGGTTTAAAAAATCGTCTGCTACTGTATGCTGAAGTAAAACGGAATGCTGTCGTCTGCTTAAAATCAAAGAGCTGTTTTACAATTTAGAAAATTGAATGGAGTTCTGCATTATGTTTACGCTCTTGTCAACGATGTCTTCAACTCAAAACCGGATTTATAAGTGAGTTGAATTTAAAGATGAGGTTAATTATAAAAGGCTTAGAATGAACAGATTATATGCAACGTACATGTAGGCGCTATTTAAGATATATACATTAATTTTTTGTCATCTGCTACGACCGTGAGGTAAACACAGGTACATTGCACAACTGATGATAATAACTAAGGAAGCGTAACACCTCACTGATTTGAATTTTTCCCTGAAAAGACTACTCTAGTCATAGCTTTACCAGATTTGATTCCGACTCAAACATTATTTGCACAGAAAGTCAAGTCCCAGCCATCAAATATATAACGAAATGAATCAAAATAATGAAATGAAATGTAAATAATGGTTGATATTTTATATACATATAACAAATTGACATGCTTTATATTATAAACTAAGACATTAGCTATATCTAGTAGCAAATAAAAAGTCTCGTTCCCGACTTACTGTGATACGCAATGATATGGGGAAGGTCCTCCAGACTAACCAACCATATGTATGTAGAATATCTGATAATATATATTTACTCACTACAATCATATAGTCAGGCTAGCGAAGAGATTAGCAAAATCTGAACAAAATACTTATTTGATATATTTGACACTATGACTAAACCTATTAACATGTTATCGGTCGCATACCTGATGTTAAGGATTTTTCCTATTATGGAACATACACAAAATTAATTTTTGCAGGAAGCATCTTTGTGTGAATATAAGTACTAATACATCTATGATTTTTGGAGAATGTTGAATAATATTATTGTGTATATCTGGTTAAAGTTGTGCGTGCAACTACATTAAGAGTACATATGTCAGTTACTACTTGGTGAATAGCATTGGATCTCAATACAATCCTTCCCAACTATCACTACTATGTAAACAATTAAGTAAGATAACTCTATCCTGCATATAATGCAAATTATGGCCCTTTTATAATTAAAGTTACTGATTAAAGTTTTGCGAGCAACTTCATTAAGATTCCATCTCTCAGTAACTACTTGATGCATTGCATTGGAACTTGAAACAACCATTTCAAATCATAACATCTTTGTAAATATTTAAGTTAGATAACTTTAGCCTGTATATAATGCCTATTATAGCCCTGTTTTACTTAGAAAATCTGGTTTAAGTTTTACGTGAAACTACGCAGAGGTCCGTATCACAGTAACTAATAATCGGTGGAATAGTCGAGCGCACTGTCTTACGGACATCTCTTGTTAAGTCGAGCTTTCAATGAATCTAGTTAATACCCCCGAATGCCGCCCTGATAGGAAAAAGTATTGAAATATTTAGAAACTCCAACTAAAAATGAAAATGTTATGGATCGGGTTATTCTTGTTTAGTTCATTTTTGGATTGTCTTCCTTAAAATAAGAAAATAAAGCTTTTTGAATTGTTGTGCAATGCACAACTTACATGGCGTTCAATTAATTGTATAAGTATTTGAGTTATGCTGAGGGACAACATTTTCATTGCAGAGAAATAAAAAAGAGAGCAATAGAGAAATACAATCAAACCTCATTTGCTCGAAAATTGTAACAAAGGGCAATAACTTGGTAATTAGGTAAAATAGAGTGATGGTTCTTGTATACTGCACTTCCTCGCACTGTTTTGTATCATCGTATGAAGATTTATTAAATTCCATTCAGAAGTTGCAAAGATATTCTCCAGGCAAGAAAAAGTAAGAAAGGGCAATAACTCTAAAATTAAAATTAGCTCAAATAGAGTTATGTTTCATGTTCACTGCACTCCATCTAATTGTGTTTTACCATAGAATGGCGTTTTATTCAATTCCATCCAGTAGTTTTCAAGTTATTTTCCGGACAAAAAAAAAACAGTAACAAAGGGCAATGATTCGGTAGTAAGCTAAACTAGAGTAATGGTTATTGTACACTGCAATTAATCTGATTTTGCTCTACCATTAAATGTCATTCTTTTGTTTAACAGTTATTCGTCGAACAAGAAAATGGTAAGAAACGGCAATAACTCTGTAATTAGCTAAAATATAGTTATGGTTCTTATATACTGCACTTCTTTTCATTGTGTTTTACCATCGTTTGATGTTTGATTACATTCTATCCTTTGGTTTTAAAGTTATTCTCCGGACAAGAAAACTGTAAGAAATAGTTCTTGATCACTGCATTGCCTCTCATTGTGCTTTACCCATTGTATGAAGTGTTATTAGATTCCATCTAGTAGTTTTCAAGTTTTTCTTCGGACAAGAAAAAGTAACAAAGGGCAATAACTCTGTTGTTATATGTTGTTATGGTTCCTGTACAATGCACTTCCTCTCTCTGTGTTGTATCATCGCTTGAAGTTTTACTAAATTCCATCCAGTGGTTTTCAAGTTATTTTCCGGACAAGGGTGACTCCAATATACCCACTTAACACTTTTTGGTGTGTGTGTGTGGGGGGGGGGGGGGGGGGGGGGGGAAGGGGGGGTTGTGTATAAAAAGGTTCATTCCAAAATGACGGTAAAATGGTTTACGGTTAACTGACAATCACTCTCTCCCAGTTGTAGAAGCATATCCAAAATGTTTTCGACTCTATTGTATATGGGAAACGGTTAAGCTATCATCGAAATTCGGGTATGGTATGAGCAATGCCAGGCATAGTTCTAACTCCTTTTATGTGATTTCTCTACGATAGCAACCTCGCTATAAACATGTGTCTACACTGATTTTACTGATACAAAGATATCAATATATTAGGGAGTAAAACGTGTTATCTTAATCAATCAGGAAGTTTCACAAAAGCATGAAAACTGATTTACAACACACTGTATATCTGTAAAGTCACTTCATGCTAACAGTTATGAAATGTAGTTCTTTCTTGTGATTTCTGGACACTGGAACCTCAGAATGGATACATTTTTCCTCTGCATCACACTTTGTCTTTTACTTGAAAGAAGTGTGATTGGTATGTTGAGTTCACGTTTTTCTATCACGACTTTTACGTATAAACATGTATTTGTTGAATTTTTCATTTTTTTCAGCAGAAATAAATATTTGTCTCAATATAAAACACACATACACAGGAGAAACTACGAAAAATATTCTTTTTTATCTTGTGCATGTGGATAAACATCTCACCTTAGAAACATGCGGAACATGACACCATATCTTTTCAGGACGGGTTATAGTCATTACGCAAGTACATGGAATCATACCTATTCTCCTATGTACACGCATTCTGACGCGTATGGAGCATATCTTATTTATGTATTTATTGGGGTTTTACGCCGCTTTCAACATTATTTCAGTTATATCACGGCGACAGTTCACTTATTCATGATTCCTAAGTAAACAAACCAGTACTAGGCTAGGTAATCTGCCTTGCCCAAGGGCACTACACCATGACCGTAGTGCCGCGACTGGGGATCGAACTCGGGACACCCGGTTTCGAAGTCCCCGACGCTAACAACTCAACCACAGCGGATTCCTCATATACAGCATATCACTTTTGAAATGATTACGATAACAGTAAGATTGACTTACAATGAGCTTTTTCGCATTCGGTCACAACGTTTTCAATTATAATCTTTTATTTATAGAGTATGTCAACGTTTTTGCCTATATGCGTTTAAATGAATGAGTGTATAGTGCTGTATGGTGCATCGACAGCTGAGGTCATTTTGCAAGCATTAAACTTTATATGAGAAGTACTTATATGCTTTTGAATTTGTCTGCTCCAGCGTTGCTGTATACTTCGACTTCTATAGATTAACACCTTTCACTTATACAGGATTAGGGGTTACCTACAGGTGTACAGAAATATAAATATAAATCGATTTATTTTGATGTTAAGTATAGACGGTAATTGATCAGATTAATTACAATTTAAATGCATTTTATAATTCAATTGTTTGCTTTTGAGCGTAAAAGTACTAATTTCTAGACATGAGTAAATAAGTTCAAATTGTCAAATGGTAACATCATTATGTGACAAAGTTTTGCAACGATTCTAAATATAAGTCTAATGAAACACGAACAAACAGTTTAACGAACTAGGAATAAATAATACATATATGAGAAGTGTACGGTCTCACAGATTTAACCAGCCACGTTTGGCGAAGAGGTTATTTATTGTTCTTCTATTTCTAAAACAAATAAAGGTGTACTATGACGTTAAACATATAAAACGCACCTGTTATCGTCGTCCGCGACAAAGTTGAAGATTATCATTGATCGTCTAATATTGATCATAACTTTTAGAGTGTCTATTCACAAATAAATACCAGGTCAAAGTAGTTGTAGTTCGTTGTGCCTTCCTTTACATCGTGAAATCCATATACCCGAATTCAGTCATATACATTAAGAAACAAATACGAAATGACTTTTTGCTAAAAGTGGACACCATTCATTTAAGTAAAAATAAGGTATAATTTGGCAATAATATAGAATAGTCTGAGTAAGACGAGTACCCACAACATAGGGTTTAATTTGGTAATAATATATAATAGTCTGAGTTATGCGAGTACCCACAACATAGTGTTTAATTTAGTAATAATATAGAATGGTCGGAGCTAGGTGAGTACCCACAACATAGTGTTTAATTTGGTAATAATATAAAATAGTCTAAGTTAGACGAGTACCCACAACATAGTGTTTAATTTGGTAATAATATAAAATAGTCTAAATTAGGCGAGTACCCACAACATAGGGTTTAATTTGGTAATAATATAAAATAGTCTAAGTTAGACGAGTACCCACAACATAGTGTTTAATTTGGTAATAATATAGAAAAGTCTGAGTTAGGAGAGTACCCACAACATAGGGTATAATTTGGTAATAATATATAATAGTCTGAGTAAGACGAGTACCCACAACATAGGGTTTAATTTGGTAATAATATAGAATAGTCTGAGTAAGACGAGTACCCACAACATAGGGTTTAATTTGGTAATAATTTAGAATAGTCTAAGTTAGACGAGTACCCACAACATAGCATTTAATTTGGTAATAATATAGAATAGTCTGAGTTAGGAGAGTACCCACAACATAGGGTATAATTTGGTAATAATATATTATAGTCTGAGTAAGACGAGTACCCACAGCATTGGGTTTAATTTGGTAATAATATATAATAGTCTGAGTAAGACGAGTACCCACAACATAGGGTATAATTTGGTAATAATACATAATAGTCTGAGTAAGACGAGTACCCACAACATAGGGTATAATTTGGTAATAATATAGAATAGTCTGAGTTAGGCGAGTACCCACAACATAGTGTTTGATTTGGTAATAATTTAGAATAGTCTAAGTTAGACGAGTAACCACAACATAGTGTTTAATTTGGTTATAATATAAAATAGTATAAATGAAGTGAGTACCCACGACATAGGGTTTAATTTGGTAATAATATGAGCAGAAGTTTCGAAAAGCATGATTACACAGCGCGACGATTCTAATCATCTACCATCTAAAACATACCTAAGTTTTGCTTTTTTCACTGGATACTGTATAACAATCTTTTTTATTGTTGATAGCCTGCGATGACGAACATTACGGTCACAATTGTAATGAAAAATGTGGGAAGTGTTTTGGAATTCAAGTGTGCAATAAAGACAATGGTACCTGTCCAAACGGATGTAAAGCTGGATATGAAGGGAATACATGCAAAGACGGTAAGGAATGTCTTGATATTTCTAAGAAAAATGGCATGTAAGACGTTATAAATGATGACACTTTCAATAACATCATGTTACGTTATAACTAAAATAATACTAATAGTTTGTACCCAATGACTAATAATTAGGAATTGGTTTTGTCATATATATTCCCGTATATTGTCTTTGGCACACTCCTAGTTAGTGTACGTTTTAAATCAATGAGGTGTTTCGCCAGATTGAGACTCAGTGTTTATATTACTATGAAGTTAATATTGTTTAATAATGCGACTCCATGTTACATTAAAATTTGACTGATGCCAAGTGTAAGTGTGCGTTATTTGATGCAGGCGTCCCACTCTTAGCAGTCATGGCAGTCTCCTTAAACAATACACATTTTCTTAGCCCATAGTAGTTGTTTTGAACATATGGCTAATACATTAGTACACGGTTCCAGTGATACAATTAAGATGGTGTTCGATGCAGCGTAAAACCTGTCCTAAAACTAGATTAACTATTGGAAATGTCCCCTCCTCCTCACAATTATTTTTTTTCATGGCATAATGCCAGCTGAATTCTTGTTGTTTTTCCTTACCCCTAACGTTCCATCCAATCCTGTCACAATGTGTATAGCCGTCTATAGAACATGCATTCCCTCCCTTGGTCAATACCAGATGAATTGCTTGTGGATTTTTTCTTCTATACGATATGATATATCTTCCCCTTTTTATTCAAAACAAAATGAATTGTTTGTCTTTTGCTGTTATCTTACTTGCTTCTACTGCATGCCTTAAACACATGTGTAACTATTTACATCTTTTAATCTGTCTTACATCTATTTCATTCCGGTCACAATACAAATTAAGCTTTTTACGGCTTGAACTCTCTTTGAAATTCCCCCAAATTCATGTCTTGTAATGCCATCGTCTAAAGCACACATATGTTCTTTTAGTATCAGTATACATTATTAGAAAAGAAACAAGTGTCAACCATGTTATTATAAATACAAAAAAGTAGAAACACTGACAAAGTTAGCTTATCTACAAACAATACATATTTTTCATCAATATGTTGGACTCAGGGTATGAAATAAGTATGTTAGGTTGATACATATTTAGTTTTATTAGATGTCAAGTGAAAATGTTATTTACAATCTGTACTTTCTTTCGTTGAGCCCGGTGTGGGAGGTCGTGGGTTCAATTCCCGGCTGGGTCATACAAAAGACTAAAAATGATAGTAATGGCTTTCCCTCCTTAGCCCTCAGAGCTGTGAGGTTAGCATTACGACGGACTGGCTGGTGTCAGGATAAATGGAGCACTAGTACTGGTAAATAATCCAGGAAACACAGTGATATACATGACATATTTTTGAAAGTGGCATAAATCATCATATAAACAAAATAAATCGTTTGCCTCCATCGTAGTACTATTCAGAAGAGAACGTTCGACAAACTTACTTTAATATATCAAATGTTTGATAACGTATAATGTAACTTCAGATCTAGTTCTATTCAATGACATACGCAATTCATTTAAATGTTAGTACTATTTCATTACATTTGGTCTTTGGTGTTAACGTACGTGTCGACCATGTTACCCTTTTTAAGATAACTACAAATACAACATTTTATAATATCGCAATTCTACCAAAAAATGTAATTACATTTGATGTATTGTTTTAGAATGTGAGGATGGTACTTACGGACTCAGCTGTCAATACAAATGTGGGAACTGTTTTGATAATGGGCCCTGTAACAAGATAGAAGGAGGCTGTACTTCATGTGCTGCAGGATATAAAGGAAACAAATGTATTGACGGTAAATATAATTGCAATAAAATCGATCTACATATGAAAACAAATGTCTCTGGTTACTTACAGTTTATAGTGAGTCATTGCTTTCCTTTGAATGTAATATGAAACTATCGTTAATGTTTATGTAAATTTGATTTCATTTCTTGTCATTTTTTATACAATAACTTGCATGCATTTTAAACATGATAAACACTATCTAGCTCATGTTAATGAAACGTCTTCTTTCGCATTGTGATGAAAAATGCGATATTGTTGTCCGATCGTCAATAGTTTAAGTCTTTACGTGTCTAAAAACAGGTTGTGTTTAAACTATGAAATAGCATTGTGATATAGTGGTTTCGTTAAACTTAAATTGAGCGAGATATAACACTTTTTATAATTCAAATTACTGTTCCTCCCATTCTACATGTGTTTTACAGAATGTCTGACTGGAACCTTTGGTTTTAATTGTAAACAACGTTGTGGAATGTGTCTAGACGAAGATGTGTGTGACATATATACTGGAGAATGTCCGAATGGATGTACTGACGAATACAAGGGAAGCCAATGCTCTCAGGAGATACATCAAGATACTGTTATCAGCCTACTTGTTTTAATAGGATCGTTGTTAGCAGTCATTGACGTATTTACAACTATTGTACTTGTTTGGTTGATATATCGACTATATAGACTGCGTAAGAAAACACAGTAAGCATACTGGTTTGAGCAATAATTACCCGCCCTTAAATGGCAAAACCCCGCCATATTTATAACAATGTTAGCAAATCTAGGTCAAAACCGCACTGATGAGGTCTGAAGGATGTAATGATATCACGGGGAGTGCAGAGAAACGGCAGCAACAGCTGAACGTATGTGGCGGTTGTTTTGATCAGTGTTTGTCCTATTGTATATTTTGCCAGAGCACTAAACAATCACTTTTTTATGATTCGAAATGGTTTATGGTGACATAGAATTACAGGACTATGCATACTGGTATATGTCTTATGTTTGACCTTTCTTTAGTACATTTGCTGACATGTATGCTGTATTTAATATTCAGTGTATCCAATCGAATCCTCGATTTATTTGAACTATATCATAATTAGATATCATTTTGGTTATTATATATTTTTTCTAGCAAAGCAGAAAACAGTGCAGATACTTCCATTCAACTACAAAACACAACATCAAATTATGACACTTTGAAGTTCGACAACCCTGATGAAGAGAGCAGGTACACTGAGTTAAACAGGAGATCATAATCACGGGAATTCTGGCATGGATATATTCAACAGGGGATTGATTAAGTGGGTGTGCCTAGATTTTATGTGAGAAATAAAGTGAGTTTGAGTATATGTTTAGGGAAATAATAAATAAATCAACCACGTGTTAAAATACCAGAATAACACATAATAAATAAGTAACAAAATGAAAGGATGACAAGCCAAAACCATATGTAGAACTTTTACATACCAATGATTGTTAAAAACAAACGAATATTTGGCATGTGTTTAAAACAACAAATGTGATGTTGTTGGTGTTCTAGATGCTAAGAGAGACCTATTGGTACACATTAAATAGCCTGTTACTTATTTAAAAAAAAGTTATTTATTAGGCTGTTTTCAAGAAAATGAGACTTTTCCATTCAAAATATCATTCATACTGCATATGTTGGTGCAAACCAGAATTTTGATGGTGTTGTTGTTGTAGATGCTGACAAAGACCTATTGGTACATTTTAAATCCCCTTTTACTTGCCCTTGCGCACTGCAAATTGTTTATACTAGTACTGGTTTGTTAACACAGGGATCATGAATAAGTGAATTTTTGCCGTTATATAACTAAAATAATGCTGAAAGCGGCGTAAAACCCCAATTAAACTAAGCTATCCAAAACATCATTCGAACTGCATAAGTTTAATTTTGGAAATCACAATGTTGATGTTGTCGTTGCTGTAGATGCTGACGGATACTCATTGGTACATTTTAAATCACCTGTTACTTATTTAAAAGCCTGTTTCTTCTTAGGCCGTGTTCTAGAAAAGAAGCATTTTCTCTCACAAATAATATTCAAATGGTATATCTCAATGTTGCCAACAACATATGGGATGTTGTTGTTGTTATAGATACAGACAGAGACTATCGGAACAAATTACTTTTTCGAAAACCTGTTAGTTACATTAAATATTGAGCCGTTTTCATTAAAGAAGCCATTGCTGTCCAAAATTGCATTAATAATACATTAAGCCAACAACAATTTTGATGTTGCTGTTGTTGTTGTAAATGATGAAAGTGAGCTTTTGGTACATATGAAATCACTAGTTACTTTTACAAAAACCTTTTACTTATTCGGCCGTTCCCTATTCCTTGTTCCTTATTATTTGCTCAAATGTGAAGTTAGTTAATTGTTCCTTGTTCCTTATTTAAATGTGAAGTTGTGAATATGTAACTTGTTCCTTATTCATTATTTATTCTGATTTGCTCAAATGTACTGCGTATGTTGCTGTTGTCAACGACAATGCTGATGTTCTTGCTGTTGTTGTTGTTGTTGTTGATGATGAGAGAGACCCATTGGTACATTTTAAATCACCTGTTTCTTGTTCAAAAACTCGTTTTAACGTACAAAATTGTAAACGGTGTAACACGAAACTATTTAGCCGACATATATCTTTCTCCCTTAGCTGAGAGAACAGGTTACCCAATACGGGATGCTCATGATATAGATATAGTTGCTCGTCGTATCGAACTATTTGCGAACTCATTCATACCATATGCTGTGTCACTATGTAATAACCAGCCCTTCGAATTGAAGACTTTACAACATCTTCCTTTGTTTAAGTCCAGACTGCTCCAGCTGTTTCCGGTCTCAACTGTTCCAAAACATTATTCCATTGGTGAACGAAAATTTTCAATAATTCACGCTAGACTCAGCAACAACTGCAATAACCATAAATATCCTGTATACGCTAATCATCTATCAAGCAGTGATATTTGTAGTTGTGGTAATTTTATTGAAGATGTGGAGCATTTTATCGTCATATGTAATAAATATAACCAACACAGATTAAAATTATTTCGTAAACTTCACAAGTATCATCAGCTAGTTGTTAATTTATTATTTTATGGATCACAAAACCTTAATTACCACAAGAATTCGGGTATTTCTGTGCAGACATCTGTTAAAAAAGCAGAACGATTTTAAAGATTTTTATTAATTGGTGGCTTAATCTGCAGGTCCTAAGATAAAAAAAAATAGCTAAAAAAAGCTGACTCTACCCGTCCTTGGAATTTCAGCCGACATATATATATCAATTTATTTTTATTTTTCCTTTTTTCATCAGCATTTAAATATTCTTTATATCAGTTGATAGTGATTAGTGTCACTTTTCAAATAATATTCCAGAAATAGCAAGTTCATTGATATTAAAATTTCAACACTACTATTGATTACATATATTGGAATTTTTTTCTTGCGAATTTGTTTCAAGATTATTATTTTCTTCTTTTTGTAAATATCAGTGTGTTGTTTCCTTCTGTTTCTTTTCTTTTCATTTACTGATTAATCATTTAAAGCATGTTCGTGTACACATTTTCAAAACTGGAACGGAATTGTCTTCAAAGCAGAAAAAGCTAAAACATATACACTATTTGTAATATATACGACATTAAAAAGGTAAACATATTATTTCTTTGGGAATGGCCTTTCCTAAGTTGAGAGAACTTGTGGCCAGACCCTTTTGCCTTTATCTAATTGTTAAACTATGTATAAATATGTATGTTTGTAAATATTATATGTTATTTATGAAATAAAATATTTTAAAGTAAACTGTTCCTTATTCTTTATTCAAATTTGAAGTTGGTTAATTGTTCCTTGTTCATTATTCAAATGTGAAGTTGGTTACATGTTCCATGTTTCTTATTCATATATTGATGTTGCCAACAACAATTTTGATACTGTTGTTGTTGTTGTTGTAGATGATGAAATTATCCATTAAATAACCTATTATTTATTCAAAATCCTGTTAGTTATTTAGCATTTTTTCAAGAAAAGAAGCCTTTGCCATCGCAAATATCAATCGAAGTGCATATGAAATATCCAATCACCTGTTACTTATTTAAAAACCTATTACTTATTCGGCCATTTTCAATAAATAAAAGAAGCCTTCGCTATCCAAAACATCATTCAAACTCCATATTTTGATGTTGCAAAACAACAATGTTGGTGTTGATGTTGGTGTTGGTGTAGATGATGACAGAGACCCATAAGTACATTTTAAATCACATGTTACTTATTCAAAAAATTTGTTTCTTATTTAGCCATGGTCAAGAAAAGAAGCCTTTACTAACCCAAGTATCATTCAAATTGTATATATCAATGTTGCCAAACATATTTGATGCTGTTGTTGTTGTAGATATTGATAGAGATCTTAAGGATCACATTAGGTCACCATTTACTTATTCAAAAACCTGTTAATTATTCATTACTGTGTTTGGCCTTTTTCAAGGAAAGAAGTCATAGCTGTCCCAATTATGATTAAAAATGCGTATGATTATGTTGACAACAACAATAGTCAGGTTGCTGTTGTTGTAAATGATCAGAGCTATTGGTGCATATTAAATCACTTGTTACTTGTTCAAAAACCTGTTATTTATTCGGCCGTTGCCTGTTCCTTATTCCTTATTCAAATTTGAAGTGAGTTATATGTTCCTTGTTACTAATTCATTACCTACTCAGATTTGACTTCAGGTACTGCATATGTTGGTGTTGCCAACAACAATGTTGATGTTGTTGTTGTTGTTGTTGTTTTTGTTGTTATTGTAGATGATGAGAGAAACACATTGGTACATATTATATCATCTGTTACGTATTAAAAGAACTGGTTACTAATGCGTTACTTTTCGGCTGTTTCAACAAAAGAAGCCTTTGCTATCCAAAACATCATTCGAACTACATATGTTGATGCTGTTAACCACTATGTTGATATTGTTGTTGTTGGATATGCTGACAGAAACCTTTTGAACAATTTAAATACATATTACTTATTTAAAATCTGTTATACGTTACTTATTCGACGGTTATCAAGATATGAGCGTTTGGTATCTAGACATGTCATTCTAACTTCATATGTTGATGTTGCCAATCATCATTTCGATGTTGTTATTGATGGAGAGGCTGACACAGACCTGGTGGTGTATTTGAAATCGACTGTTACTTATCTAAAAATGTGTTACCTATTCGGTTGTTTTCAGTGAAATAAGATTTTTCTATCCTAAATACCATTCGAACTGCATCTATTGATGTTCCAAACCTCAGTGTTGATGGTGTTGTTGTTGTTGTAGATGCTGAAAGAGATCCATTGGTACATTTTAAATCACCTGTTATCTATTCAAAAACCTGTTACTTATTCGTAACCTGTTCGGCGGTTATCAAGATATAGTATATATATGTTTATATCACCAACATCAATGTTGAAGTTGTTGTTGATTCTAACAGAGACCTATTGGTATATTTTAAATCCCGTGTAACGTATTTAAACACCTGTTACTTATTCGACGGTAATCAACATACGAGCGTTTAACATCCAGAAAGTTTACTCAAACTGCACACATTGATGTTGATAACAACAAAGTGATGTAGTTGTTGTTTTAGATGCTAACGGAGATCTATTGGAACACATTATTCAAAAACCTGTTACGTATTTGGCCGTTTTCAAGAAAAAAAGCCTGCTGTCCAAAATATCATTCAGACTGCATATCTGTATATTGCCAATCACAATTTGGATATTGTTGTTGTTGTTTAAGCTAACAAAGACATATTGGAACATCTTAAATGACGTGTTACTTTTTCAAAAAGCTGTTACTTATACAACAATTATCAAATCAAGATATGAGCGTTTGATGTCCAGAAAATCCATTCAAAATTCATATGTTCATGTTCTAAACTTTAATATTGATGTTGTTGTTAAACGCACCTTTTTTATTATAAAACCGGATACTTATTCGTTATTTATCCGGTACTTTTAAACGTTAGCTTTTTTTATTTCACAAAACTTTCAAACTACCGATGGTGATGTTACTGTGGGACATTCAAACTTACACTTCTTGTTACATAATTATAAATCTGTTACTTTTTCAAACACCTGTTACCTATTTATCATGTGGTTTTGAAGACAAGAATTATTGATATTCCAAAACTTTTTCAAACACAGACTTCTTGTTACATCTTAATATTTAGCCACTTGTTAGTTTATTAAAAACCTGATACGTATTCGTTACTTATTCGGTGGTTTTACAGCTCGGCAAAGATTCTTTCTGACGTTTGACGAAAGTTACTTTGACAAGCGTCATTCGTTTCAGGACAACTGGCTTCATGTATATGTGTAAAAAAGCCAGTTGCCAGAAGAGTCTGTTTTGTGGAAAACTGGACAGGTAAAGCAAGGATAACCATGAGTATGTGAACTGTCCGCCGAGATATAACGTTATCCCCCGAATCAATCAATACATCCATCGTTTGTTTTAAAAGAAGAAGCGTTAGTTATCACGTAAAATCGTTCGATATCCAGAAGAGGGTGTTGTCAACAGCAATGACTGTCACTTGTTACCTATTCACAAACATGTTACTTATTCGTTATTTTTACGGCGGTTTTCAAGAAAAGAATAGTTAGCTATTCCCAAACCATTCAATCTGCAGACGGTAAGGCATTTAACAACAATTGTGAATTTTCAAAATATTAACCTAAATATCTTTGTAAAACAAACTCTTTCACATTGCAGAAGTTGATACTGTTAAAAATAATGATGATGCTGATATTCGTGTAGATGCTTCAAGAAGCTTCATGAAAATCCATTCAAACTGCAGAATAAGCAAAGAACAATTGCGATGTTGCAGTTGTTGTAGATGCTTCAAGAGGCTTCAAGAAAATCCATTCAAACTGCAGATTAAACAAAGACCAATTGCGATATTGCAGTTGTTGTAGATGTTTGGTATTTTGTCACATTCAAATGACCGACGTTCATACATATAAGATTTTACAAGAATAATTTACAAGTGTAAACCTTATTTAATTTCTATAATTGTATAAACAGTTATCTTGAATATGCCTTTGAAATTTCTTTGAAAAAATACCTGTCCATGGGTTAAAGGTCACTTTTCCATCACGCAAATATACCAGGTTTCCCGGTACAAACGTAAACACATACTGCTCGCGGAACGGTTGAAGTTCTTCACCCTAGCCATATAACTAACCATGTCGTGTACATTTAATACATACCACAACATGTCCTGGTCGATGAAGTGTCATTCCAATGAGTATGTAGCTTGTCTGCTGGATATCTAGCACTTCTAATATGACTTAATGTCTTTAGGATGTCTCTCAGATGTCTCTCAGAATCAACGTATTTAGAAATTAATATTGCTAGGACAGAGAGCATTTCTACAAATACTTTTCGTTGTTGTCTGTCTCTTGCCATTTCACCTACAAATTATAATAATATGTTTTAAAAGGACGCTAGCAACATTCTTAAAAATGATAAAACGGCTATAATTAAATATCGTGCTAAACGAGTCTTGGTGTAAGCACATTAATCAAAGTCTGGATGTGTTGAACTTCCTTTGACAATCAAGCCACGAAAACACTGCTTCAATATTCTTAAGGAATATCACACTATTCTTTCAAGAGCAATTTGTCATGGCATTACATTGACTAATATAGGAGTGGAACACAAGAAAGCGAACATACAGACTTGATTTTGAGAGTCGGACGGAAGAATGTGTGAACTAAAACACTATTGTATTGATCATATGCCATGTGTCAATGCATCCAATAAACAAATGACAGTTATGAGCCATTATTATTAAAAGAAGTTTAAAACAGTGTTGGAAAAGAAGTAATGACATTGCTTATCGTTTTTATCACTATATTTCCAGAAGCTGTATGCGCATACAATTTGAAAAAACAGAAAACAAATAAAAGCTTATAAATAAAAATAGAATATTAAAGCCTACAACCCAGCTCAATCACGATCATTATGCATGCCAGTTAAAGAACGGCGCCATTGACATTTCAAAACTTGCCTATCACAATAATCAAATTTGAAAATATGCATAGCACATTTGTGTCTATTGAGTCTTTGCAGCGTGGAAATATTTGATAGCAATATATGTTATTGGGTTATTTCAATTCCGTACGTGGTGTCACTTCAAATTCGTTTTCCGTCTGATATTGCAAATGCATCTCGCTATTGCTTTAGACAATGGATACTTTGAGAATAATGAATTGTACTGCTTATATTTTGCCTTAACCTGCTTCCATTAACGCCAAGACATAAGTGCTACTTTTTGATTTTGGTTAAAAAACGATAGCTTTGTGAAGATGAAACTTATACACACGCAGTGTTGCTTATGCCTGTCAATATAAGATGTGAATATATTGGTCTGCAACGTATGCTCCCACTCCATCAACTCAATTTGTGTGTTTTGTAGGCTTACGCAAAAGTACTTAGTGTACTCACATCCTTGCAGTATATAGTAATTTTATTCTATTTTGATTCTCAAATATTGCATACATTTTACAGGGATCTGGCATAATATTAAGTTGTCAAAAAGATACCTACGTTTTCTTTTCTCTTTGTAAGTACTCGTATTTGCAAACGACTGCCCACAAGTTGCATTCGTCGTTTTACCCTGTTGATAAATGTTAAGAAAAAGTTATTCATGGCTTAACAATTATATTCAAAATGATATAAGGGTATCTTGATACTGACGCAACTTTAATTTAGCCAACGTACAGTAGTACATCATGTGAAGACATAGATCTTCATTCAAACAGAATGATCATACAGTCTTTTGGAGGATATATTTTTATTTTAGCCAAAAAACCAAATAGACCCAAATAGGTGCATCTGAGTCGTCTTTGCTATGCGCATAAGAGATCTAGCTAGCTCAGGCTCAAATATGATATTGGGAATTATTCGGTTGTATTTGACAGCCAATGATATCGCTGTACTTTTATAATTGCAGATTTTTTTTTTTCATAGAATGACCTTTGATTCACAATATTGTTTTTTAGATAAACACGTGCAGACGTAACCTCAGGACTGTATCCAGATTATCGCCTTATTCAAAATCTGTAATTTGATTTGTTAATTCAGCTATCAAATGTTCGAGTGTTCGGTGTGTTAGGACAACATCACGTCCCAGTTCGAGAGCTAAGTACGAATGAAGACATTTTGCGCATGAGCAATTTGATCGTGTGAGTTTAGGTATTGAATCGTTTAACTGTTTTGAAACGTCTGCAAAAGACAACTTTTGAAAACATAATCTCGTCGTTTCTGACAATGTCTTTTTCTTCCGACATAAATTCATATCTTCATAAAAAAGTCATTCATCACATAACGTAGGGCAGACAGACGTCTTTTTACACTGTAATTTACAAACTATCGACGACGAATACCACTTTATTATCGAGTGCCTTTGTCACCAGAATCTTCGAGAAATATACATTAAACGTTACTATTACGTCAAGCCAAGCATGCAAAAGTTTATACATCTAATGAAAATTGAAAATCCAGCCACATTAATAAAGCTATGTAAATACATAAAATATGCTTTTGAAGAAAGAAATAGTCACATTCCTCCGTGAGGTTTTACACGATAACATAATCAGGAAAATATTTTCACTAAATCTTTTCTTTTCCATATTTTCTCGATTAATATTCTATAGAATCCTATTGTAGTATATATGTCACGATATGAAATTTAAATTGAATTTGTGTTTGTATTTGTATATGAAATTGAATTTGTATTTGTATTTGTAACAATGATGTACTTATTTTGTACAAGTTGAAAATAAAGTATCTATATATCGTCTTTCTAGGTGTCTGTATCAAGCAACTAAATAAAATTATGAAGAAAGTAGACTTTACTCATATCTATTCTTTTCAAAGTATGCTTATCTCGTGCAGACAACTGTCGGTGAATCCGCAGCAGATGACATTTTAAAACCTTGTGATGAAAGAATCAATGTGTTTTATTTTAAACATAAAATGATATCTTCATTTCAAGAAATTGAGTCATTTTAAATTACTTCGTGCTGACGATATTTAATTCGCCTGCAGACTACAACTTTTGAAAACTTTATGAGAAAGGTTCTTACCAAGTATGTTTACCACATGCAGGCGATATTACTCGCATCTGCAGCAGATACTTTTTGATAATATCTTGATGAAAGTATAAGTTTCTCCTTGTAACAAAACGTTTTCTTTTGACATTAAATTTATCTTCATCATATGTTAAATATACTTACAAAGGAAACAATCTAAAATGTTCTCGTTTACTTTCCTTATTTGGACAACTACTATTGGAACAGGTCTGGTTATATGAAGGTGTCAAAAGCCTGTTTATTTATCGGTTAAACATAGCATATTCGTCACTGAAAGCGACAATTACCATTTCGTTTACCATCCAATGTGACATTCTTGTCGACAAAACGTTGGATCCATCCAAGATTCTCTACAAATGTAAAATGCATAATAGTTGGAAAAATGTTGACTGTGCACATGTTACTCAGAGACTGGTCAAACTAGACTATTCACATCAAAAGGTTACTTTAGGGTGTGTAGTGGTCAGAAGAGGTGTTTTCTTCCCTTTGTGATCTGCAAGCTTTTGTAATGGCTGGTATATTTATCATGATGGTGTACATATTTGTGTAGCCATCTTAATAGTAACCCAGACCACAGTGGATAGATGTAAATGAATTTTCTTTTCATCATATTCACGCCGTCTTCGCTGTATAATGGATTACGTCCAGTTGTATCTGCATTTGTGTTTGTACAAGATCTTCTTATACCCTCTTCCATTTTGCGCCAAGGTGACGATTCACCAATAGTCGTTGCATCCTGATCCAGGTAGTGTTCTTCGTAGTATTCATTTTTCCAGGTTCGCTAAATTCATGTCGTAAGTGTTCCTATTCAGGATATGATAAGTACCGCTTAGTGTTATATGCCTCTGCAGCCTAAGCAAGGTCATTGTAGTCTGGGCTTAGCAAAACGGTCATTAATGAAGTTAGTGTTTTCCTTGCGTCTTCAAGCAAGTGAGCTTTCATTTGATAGCATTGCAAATGACAACATCAAAAACTTGAACAGTTCTTTCTTCCCGGCTAAACCTTTGTTTCATGTGTGCAATGCATATGTTTATCACTGTTAACTGCTCTATGGAACCACCTTGGTATTTATGACGTACTACTTTCCATGCAATATGTTAGTACCGTCACACTCATATCATTAAATGTTTTCATGCTGCTCTCTGTCAGAGGCCAGCTCCAGTCAACCTCTATTTTCCTTGGATATAATACTTTTGACGACTCATTCACTGCCTGTTTGAAAACATCGAACAATTAAATAAGCGATGGCTGGATGTGGTCAGTTGACACCATGTCGGCAACGGAAACCGGTGGAAGGTTCGCTTCAGGTTTGACCAGAATACTATTAAGAAAGCATGTTACAAACGACAAATAATTGTATTAAAGTCCGCGTGCACAAATCATCCTCCATCCAATATGAATACAGCGATGGTGAAGTATGATGGGGCTGCGGCTATGTCATCAGAAAAAAGGGTTGTCAAGGACGAATTAAAAGATTGAACAAGTTGGCCATCTACACTCACTGTCGAAGTCATTATCTCAATCTTAGTATAGCTTCAGCATGCAAATTATCTCTAGTGAGAAATATGATTGATGTAATTAACTCCGAAAAAACAACCGTTTCTAGAGCATATCCTAGAGGTTGAAGACTCGGAATATGCGAAGACAAAATTAGTTGGACTTTGTAAAACCAGGTGGGTAGAGAGGCATGAGTGTTTTGACACATGTTATCATCTCTACGGTTACATTGTAAAGTGTCTACAGCGTATGTTGAATCCGTTGGGTCACCGGTGAAAGCAGCAATGACGATTGGTCATGGGATAGACAGTCAAAGATAACAGCACAAGGATTGCTCACATCACTGACAATCTTCACGGTTTTGATTGCTTTTGTATGTGTAAGATATGTTCTTGACACAATGAAACCCCTGACATTGAAGCTTCAAAAAAGTGATGTTGACATCTCTTAAGCTTGTGAAATGCTTGATCATCATGTCGAGAAAAATCTGAAATACGTAGAGAGGTGGACATCGAATTTGAAACATGTTTTTCTGATGCCACACACATTGCAAATGACCTAGAAATAGAGATCAAAGTTCCTAGAACGTATGTGAAACAACAGCATCGAGCAAATGTTAACACAACCGAACCAAAGGAATATTTCAAGTCTAAATTGGCCATTCCATTCCTTGATTATTTACTCCAAGCTTCCAAACCGAAGATACATAAGTATATTCTATATGCTCTTTATTACCATCCAACATAACTGAACTTGGTGAAGAAGAGCTGACGAGACTTTCTCATCCGCTGATGTTCTGGGAAACTGATCTTGACTGCATTTCATCCCAGGATTTACTAAAGGAAATTAAAGAATGGAAAAGGTATTGTCAGAAATTGGAAGTCGATCAATTTGACAGCCTCCGTGATCTGGTATCCCTTTACAACGTAGTGGATGAAAACATGTTTCCAAATATGAAGACACTTATTCACGTAGGTTGTGTTTCACCGATTACTTCATGCGAAGCGTAGATATATTTTTCTGGGCTCAGGAAAATAAAGAATTATATGTGTAATACATTGCACGAGGAGAGATTAACTGGGCTGGCTTTGATGCATTTACATCATTCAATGGATATTGAACTTGATGATATTGTCCAGAGATATATTAAGACAAGCAATAGAAGGCTTTTTCAGTCGAGATTAGTCTTTTAATCTGAGTGTGCTGAATGAGAATGACCCACAAATCTAGCCAATAAGAATAAAGATATTTCTTAACTTGAAGACACACTAGTGGTTAAAACTCGATTTTAAAATAGACTATAAGTATGAAAAAAGAAAATATATATAGAAAATAAACCAATGGTATTTAAAGTCTAGACCTATCATTATGTGTAAGAACAGCTTGGCTTTTCAATACATGTAATATGGATAAGGGAAAAAAAAGAAAAACGGTTCTAGAAGTGGAGACCTACGCGCTGTTAGAACTGGAAACGTTTAACAATGAACGGTCTAACATCCACATCAAGACTGTTTGAAATTCAAATTTGGACCCCTTCTGGGAAAAATTCCTGGATCCGCCCCTGTAGCTGATAAGGTTATATCTCATGATTGATTTGCGGAGTGTTTGGTATCTTTCATAACCAATGAAATAGTGATATTTTTTCTTCATGTTTTATTCCTTATTTCTCTACTATCCTTTATGTTTATCCAAGCATCAGGGATGTATTCATTTTTACTTAGCTCACTTATCAGTTCGTCGTCATCTAGGGTTATTGCATTTGTATGGGAGAGTATAGTGTGGGACGAGTTCCTTCGGCTGAGTTGGCCGAGCTTGCGAGGGCAGAACTCACCCGACGGAACGAGTCCAAACACAATAGTTTCCCATACAGATGCAATAACTTTTTTGTATTGTATAATTTCAATATTGGTTGAATAAAATGTGTTGTTTAGTGTGTTTTAAACACTTCGAGCATTTAAAAATATCAACAATTGCTTTCAATTGTTTTGATAAATTTACATTTACGATTTATCGCGCAATTATTTCCATTCCGATGGTTGTTAAGGTCGTAGAAATTTAAATTTCCCGACCGCCATTTTTGCTTTCAATTTGGTTTCGACTCGAAATTGAATCGTCGACTAAATAATGTGTAACGATTTTTTCTATGAGTGGATTTCTTTAAGAACCATTGTATTATCTTATTTTGTCATTTACACTTCGATACTTGTGTTCTTTAGTGCGCTTTTTATGCCCCCTTTTGACCTCTCAGTAAGTTAAGTAAAGCGAACACACATCTTCTACTTTGCATTGCAAAACTTCACATCGGAGGATGAAAACAAACAATTCTGAAGACCTACCTTTAAAACAATCATTTGTTTATTTATCCTAGCAGTTGTGAAATTCCTCTTTAATTTGTGTTCATTTGAGATACACGTATACAAGATCGTCAACGACAATCAAAACAAATTTATAGCGTACGTCCTTACAATCGAGCAATAGTATTGGTCTACACATGACACAAGTACGTCAGAAACTACGTAGGTATTAACAAACACAGCTAACGCTAAAAATAAACCAGATTGTTTTTGTTGTATATCTATCGATTTTTTACTACGTGTCATCTATATAAGATATAACAAACACATTACTACGAACAGTATAAGCACAGTTTTTCCTAGGATTATCAGAGACTGAACCCCGTTCCTCCTTGAAAAAGCTACAAAGCATCCGTAAGGATATATTTGTGTAGACTTAATTCTTGTTTACTCTGGACACCGATAGGCTAAGACATAATGACGTTTTAGATGACAGAACACCTGTAAATGAGTGATGATATGCCCTGTTGCTCATTCCTCAGTTGCAACATGAGTGAAGGAAATATTCAATCGGAAGGAAATACGTTAATATTTAAAAATATGACTGATAAAGGACATGCTTGAGATGACTGCGGATACTTCACACGATGTACAAAGACAGGGCAAAAGAGGGATGTGTTCAGAAAATGAGGAGCCATCTATTAAATAGAGGATACTTGGAAATATCTCCGATGTCGACTACAGTGGTATGGAAGATACATTTTCTCAATGACGGGGACATGTTTACCTTTTCCCAATGACGGATACACATGTTTACCTTTTCTCAATAATGGGTACACATTTTTACACTTTACCAATGACGGGTACACATGTTACACATGTTTACCTTTTTTCATTGAAGGGTACACATGTTTTCATTTTCTCAATGACGGGTTCACCTGTTTACCTTTTCCCAATGACGGGTACACATGTTGACATTTTCTCAATGACGGATACACATGTTTACCTTTTCCCAATGACAGTAACACCAGTTTACCATTTCCCAATAACGGGTAAACATGTTTAACTTTTCCCAATGACGGGTACACATCTTGACATTTTCGAGATGACGGTTATCCATGACTACATTTTCTCAATGACTGGTACACATGTTGACCTTTTCTCAATGACGGGTACATACTTTTACATTTTCTCAATGACGGTTACACAAGTTTAGCTTTTACCAATGACGGGTACACATGTTTTCCTTTTCTCAATGATGAGTACACATGTTTAGCTTTTCCCACTGACGGGTACACATGTTGACCATTTTTCAATAACGGGTGCACATGTTTACCTTTTCCCAATGACTGATACAAATGTTGACCTTTTCACAATGACGGGTCCACATGTATACTTTTTCCCAATGACGGGTACACATGTTTACCTTTAACCAATGACGGCTACACATGTTGACATTTTCTCAATGACGGGTACACATGTTTACCTTGTCCCAATGACTGATACAATGTACACATGTTGACCTTTTCTCAATGACGGGTACACATGGTTACCTTTCCCAAATGACTGATACACATGTTGACCTTTTCTCAATGACGAGTACACATGTTTACCTACACAGTGATAGAAAATTTCGTTTGATTGTGCTGTTTCAAAATCTAAACGAATCGACTACAAGGTGTACACCAGCAGGTTTAACTAGTAAAATAAAGTGTTTAAGAATCACACAATGGAAAAGGATTATACGCCTCATAACCTCTCAACATATATAAATATCACCAACTGGAGTTTTAACAGTTAGTCTGAACTTTTAACATCGTATATCACCAACAAAGAAGTATGACTATTTGATTTAACAGTCTCAAGTGGAGAAGAGTAGAAAAATACTACACCTTGACGCAAGGAAATAAAATCGTCTGCTAAACTTATAGTATGTATTTAAATATCGTCTGCACGCGGTTTAAACAATCGTCTGCTACTGTGTGCTGAAGAAGTAAAACAAACAGTTGTCGTCTGCATAAAATCAAAGGGCTGTTTTACAATTTAAAAATATGAATAGAGATAGAATAAGCTCGTATAAACGTTTGATATACTGCGCTGTGAAGGGATTGGCTGATAAATTGAGGAAAACGTGCCTAAAATATAATCGAAACCTTGTAATGCAAGTTTTGTAATATGTATACGCTCTTGTTAGCGATGTCTAACCTCGAAACCGGATGTTGTAAGTGAGTTGAATATAAAGATGAGGTAACTTACGAAATACTTAGAATGTCCAGATCGGTTAATTGAAAGGTACGCCCTATTTAAGATATATACATAAACTGTGTCATTTGCACGATCGTAAAGTAAACACAGGTACATTGCACAACTGATGATAATAACATGTTAAGCGTTACCGCTCACTTATTTCGATTTTCCCCTCGTAGCTTTGTCTACTATAGTAGGCGAATTCCGAAGATACTCATCGGAATCTAGTCGGGAATCAGTACACTATCGGCAATGAATGACTTGAAATATATCTTTCTACAGTAGCTCTCTATTACTAAACATCATTTCGGGTTCAGAGAGATGTCTTAATATTCATAGATTCATGTACGACGGCATCGGTGTCACACCCTGGTTACAGTTTTGCATGCAAGTACATATATTTCAACACAGCTCGGCTACTTCTATATGTATTGCATTGAAACGTTATACAACCTTCTTAACCATCACACCTATGTGAACAATCGAATTAAATAACTATATCCTACATATAATGGAAGTTATGGCCTTTTTATACTTAGAAATTCTGGTTAAAGTTTTTCGTGCAACTACATTAATAATACATATCTCAAGAAGTACTTGGTGCATTGCACTGACACTTTTTAAAATCTTTCAAATTTTAATCCTTTTAACTTAAAAAATCTAGTTTTGCGGGCAACTAGATTTAGTCCACATCTCAGTAACTTATACATGGGAGAATAGTCGAGAGCGGGTTTTTTATATTTGGAAAAGAAGAAATATATAGAAAGGTACATGTAGGCGAAAACGAGAAATCAATTTACTTGTCGAAAATTATTCGGATCAAATCCGTTTTCGGGATAACAAGACTATTACCAATGTACGTATATACATGTAGATGTACCGTTGTATCTCCATTTATGGAAAGTTTTGCAACGTTTCTGTCCGAAAAGTCATTTTACAGACATACCTTAAACTCATGTACAGTGTGTTTACTATCAAAATCACCCCAGTTATATACATTATATTTGGTAATCATTTTAAATCAACTCTAAATAAATGTTATCGGGCAATATGAACTAGACTTTAGACTTTATTGATAAAATCTGAACATAAACATAATGCATAATTGATGATATCTTATCGCAAGCGACTGTGTTTTCGTTTGCCAAACATTTATAAATCAAAACGCTGAAACCAATAATTGGTATAGGGGCATTTGTAAGGTTAATATATATGGCATAACATTATGCGATATTAACAAAGAATGTACCATCGGTATGTAAACCAACCAAATATAGTTGGAGAAACACAGTTTGCTTGTCAATAACCAACACTTACTTTTCAAAGTTAGAGGCTTTTTAAGCATAACCAAAGTAATACAAATAGTTGATAAAATAAATGGTCAAACAACAAAGCAGCGAGCGTTAAGTATAATAGTTTAAGATCAGTAGGTACTAAATTTAAGAAAATCCAAAGCATACTTCTAAAAACATAAATGTATATAAATCGATCAACCAAACAATCAATCAATTAATCAAGAATGTTTGGAAGAATGGCTTTCTTTGAATAATTGTATATATTATAAATTAAAGGACAACGCTCGGCTGAAAACAACCCGCTTTGATATGAAAGATATCGATCTCAACTAAATTTATTTTAGATGCATTTCATTAACAAACACCTTGTAATCAAGAAATTGCAATTTTAAGACGACTAAAAGTGCTTTTCGGTTCCGGTAATGGGCGCGGCCATTGTTTGCTTATCAGTCGATCGCGAGACATTCTGATAAGAATCGTGACGTCATAACCCCTCATCGGTTCATTTATCACACAGTAAAGTATACACATAGCCGGTGGTCGAAATTAAAAATTTAATTAACTATAAAAAGAATTTATAATAGTTTGTGAAATACTTTAACGTAAAATTACTTGCTCAAATAAGAGTTCTTGGTGCATATATTTGTGTCTGTAGTGTACTAAATCGACTAAATCATGACCCCTTCGTGAAGGATATTGTGGGTGGGGTAGTGTTACGAAAACCATACAGTTTTGTTACTGGAATTTGTACAAGCGAATGAACAATGCCTCAGTGCCAGGCAATTCACTGCACAAACAGACAGGGAAATGGCAAGAAAAGCCTCTTTCGGTTTCCGAAACCTGAAAAGGGAATTAAAGAGAGAAAATTGTGCAAAAAATGGATTGACAATTTCAAAAATGGAAAACTTCGGATTGAAACATTTCGTGACTATAAACATATGGTAGTGTGTGAAGATCATTTAGCATAAATTAAAATATAATTCTTTATAATCTACAGCATATGACTTTGAAATTATAAAATCCAAAATACAGAAACTCTCAATAAAGGATATTTTTATCAATAAATATTATTCCATTATATGGACAGTTTCAGTTAAGAAACACTGTTTTACTGGAATAGAGAATCACTATTATTTATAAATCATTTGTTTTCTTCAAAATTATAAAAATTGTCAAATCAAAATCATTATCATCAAGTAACTTACAAGCTGATAAGATTACATCAAAGTGTCATAAAACACACTAGTGTGCCTGTACATCACAGCCAGATGGTCACACAGCAGGGGACCAACCATAAAGTACTGTCAATCAATGATAGTATTCTTTTGTTATGCAAGGGTCAGTCCAAGCACACCACCCTCTGCACAGCATGGGTCATAATTTTTTGTAGTTTTTTTTGTAATTAAAAGAAATGCCATTTATAAGCAAGAACATTTATTAAAAATAAATCAGTTGATAATAACAATAAATGTTATATTTTACTTTCTCCTGATTTTCATTCTTTTTTACAGTCATATAAATATCAAAATCATTCATGCATATCCCCATTTTAATTCAAGGAGACCACTTTGAAAACATCTAAGCAAATTTTGGGTAAACCTGTAATAACCTTTTTCCTCATACTACAATTCTGCAGCAGACGACTTTGAACAGATTGTGTAATATTTTGTAAACAAATGGAAAATCTTTATAATTAAATGTATAATCTATGACTAAAAGTGGAAAATATTGTGGCAAAAGGAGTAATTGCATGTTTTGTTCAATTTATTCTTTTGTCACTATGTTTTCATAAAGCCATCTGCTGCAGAGGCATCAGAAATTGTCTATATTAGGGAAAGGGTTGAAGGATATAATATATGTAAAGAGTTGAAAACGTTTTGGCAAAAAGTGTCTGCTGCAGAAATTCTCAATAATTGCATGGAAAACCTATGACTAATAATAGATAACATGATTGCAAAAGGAGCAATTTCATATTTTGTCACCATGTTTTCAAAAAGCAGTCTGCTGCAGAGGCATCAGAAAGCATCTGTATTTGGGATTGATTGGGGTTTAACGCCGTTTTTAACAATTTCTCAGCCATATGCTGTAATTAAGTAACTGCTTCTTTTCTCCCCACGTTTTCATAAGGCATCGACTATTGTTTATTTGAGGGATTTTTTTTTGTGCAGTTTCTCCTTTTCTGGTATTGCATTAGAAAGTTTGTGTTGTACTGATTATTATTTAATCTAATTGAAAATATTAAGAAGGCGTCATTACTTTAATCGGCTTTATAACTAAAATTAAAAGTTAACCATTCATTGATGTGTTCTTGTTTATTCCTTTTATTTAATTTCTCCTTTATAATTGCATTGACAGAAAAGTTTCGAAAATGTACGTTTCGTATATGACTAAAGATATTTTATTAATTGTAGTATTGTCTTATCACATTGTGCGGTAAAACTTTATAAAACAGCATATATAAGAATTATTCTATACATTTTCCCTTTCGACGTTTTGACTCCCGTTTTTTCTTGTTTATCAATTCGACGTTTTGACTGTTTAAAAGATAAGATGGCGATCTGAAAATTTTCTAATCTGTACCTATAGTGAAAAACGAATGAGGGGTTATGACGTCACAGTAAGCTATAAATAGACCAATATGGCGGCGCCCATAGCTGATCGACACGACGTGAAAACACAAACTTTAAAAGCATATATCTTGGTAGTTACAGCATATAAAACAAAATTAATTACATCAAAATGATGCATTACTGTAGGGCTATTAAGGGATATAGTTTAGACTCAGCCAAGCGTATTCCTTTAAATTCGACATTACTTCCAATATGTGACACAAGGATTGACGAATGAACTGTTTCTGAACTCAATCTATAATAAACCAATATTCGAATGAGTCCATAACATACTATGGAATTTTGCTTCGAATGATATTAAAAGACAAACTAACATAAACAAACACCAATACAAAAGGGAAATACGTCAATACCAAAAGGACCAGTGCCTTTTCCCCTGATATCTACATACTCACGGACATGATTTAATTGAACAGTGTAGGACTTCAGCTCCGAACAAAATAAACTATGTTTGGGATAGCGCTCAACAACGTAAAAGAGCGTTCCACGGGACGAACACTTGATGGCCGAGCATATGGAGATAATCAATAAAAATACGCATACCAGAGTTATGTTCCTAGTATATTTTCCGTTCTTTTCATAACAAGGTATAAATGTGCCAGCTTTGAAATGAATCTGCCAAACGGAAACAACGTTTTGACCTATAACTGCAAAGCATGACGAACAGACGAAAGGAGGAAGGAACAAAACGTAGAACAGACAACTGGACGGACGACCGGTAAGTGATTCATAAGCACCTTCCAGCTTTGCAGGCGTAAGACACACACGCTAATTATAATTGTAAACAGCAGACTGGTTCCGATGCGTCAAAATACGACTGTATTTGGAAAAGGGTTAACGTGTTATGATAATTGGTATGTGTTTGGTATGACATATGAGCCGCGTGCAGCGATTTGGGGTTAAAATGAATATCTGTGATGGCGCTCTAAATAGGTAAATTGACGAAAAACCTAATGAGGCTAAAGATCTAGTTTATTTGTCAAAATGTACAGCTATGGCTATATTTACATGTTGATGAACGATGAGTCTTCAATGTGTGCACATCCAAATGCATTACTATCTAAAATTGCTAGAATCAGCCCATAAGAAACATATATTTGGATCCTAGTTATTACTCATATGTATGCTGAAATTAACTAAATGACGTGTGACTTTTCCATTTCCGAGTTATATCGACATACAGACAGACAGACAAATGGAATGACGGAAATATTAACTTATCTTGCTACATATGATACCATTTAACAAAAATGCGACCTGTTTAAACCCACACTTTACCTAATAGCTGTGAGACTGACCAGTCTTTCATGGCACTTATAAACGATTGACTATGAACGTCCTCGTTGATATCGATTATTATTTATTATTTGTAATCGACATTTTCGACATTTTACATGCTATGCTTTTTATACAGTCTGATTAACCCGTGATCACATAGATAACATATACAGCAGACGACTTTAACAATTTCTAGCCGAGATATGTATAATCTATATAATTGAAAAGATAAGTATTTACTAGGGATGTTGAAAAAGACGACATTGCTGATTCTCATATACAGAGATTGATTACTCATTCAGAATAGATCACCTTCAGCTTTCGGACCAGGTGATCTAAACCCCAGGTTTAAATCATTTTACTTATGTTAATATATGGGAGTTTATTATTTAGTAAATTATGTCAATGCTTTTCGTTTGTTAACATTTTTCACTGCTTCGGAAATTTCTCCACATCAACCTTTCAAAGTAGTCCACCAGTCAAATATACTAATTCTTGCTACCCACGTCCTTAATTCTGCAAAGAAGTCTTCCCTTGGAATACTGTTAAGATAACGTAAGTTGCAAAACCAACGGTACTTCTAGTTGCATAGCGCGTACCTGGATGTATTTTAGCAAGGGAAATAGGAGAAAGTGACAGGGGCCTAGGCCAGGGGAATAAGATGAATGTTAAGGCTCTAAGAAAGATTTACACTTTTTGTGTGAGCTGAAACAGGTCATTAATGAGCTGCATGCCTTTCAAACCTTTACTTTGGCGTTTATTTGGATTTTTTTTTTACTATTGCATATATTTTGTAAAGGTTTTTGTGATGGTTCTATCCTTATGTAAGGAATGTGTACGACAAGGCAACTATAATTGAAAATCATGGCATATAAAACTTCCTGGTGATTATTGTCCTCTTTGAAGTGATCGGCCTTGACTAAATAGTACTAAGCATTTGTTTGACATTGATGAGACACCCGGACCCAAAATAATAAACCATAGTTTCATCGCCGATAAGCAACTCTGAAAACTTACTCTTTATGGCACAATCGAAACGATTGACATTTACGACGACCTGTACAACGACACTTTCAACGGAAGCATGTTGTTAGTACGAGAAAGAATGATTTATGGATAACTGACTTAATCGAAAATCCCGGGTGATGATGAAACCAATACATTCAAGGACATCTTCATGAAGTCAGGTCGATCCCCCGTCAAGCTCATGTATGTCACTTTTTATTTAATAAACATACATGCATTTATAAAGTGTTGTTAAGAAGAGCATAATTGCGATGTGCTTAACAACTACAAGTACCTATTGTACAACAGACACGTTAGGGTCAATACAACTTCAGAAGCTAAAATGACTTTATTTCAGAAACTTTATGAAGTAATAAAATATATATGGTCCATGCTGCTTTACATTACAGGTCAAGAGTTACGAGTTAACAAGGTCCAGTCTCTGGTGCAGCAAAATGAAACCCAGGCTTCTACATCTGAGAGAGCCATCTTAACCATCAAATAGAAGATGTACGGTTACTTTACTTATATAAGATAAGTACTCGTATATATCAGTACTACAGGGTTTAGTGGCCAGTTACAACTATACATATCACTAAACAATTGGCATGCCACCAGCCGAGGTCAAAGACACTAACATAGAGGAAGTGTGACTAGCTACCTACTTCGCACACAATCGAAATGATGTTAAATCGGCTATGTCCGTATCGGTCATCTGAAAACGTGTATACTCGAGCATACGATCATGCCTACACCGGTAAAGTGTTTCGAGTGCATACACGTTATCTCAGAGGAACAGTACCAACCTACAGCCTACAAGACTTACTACAAGAAGATATTAAATGATCAATTATCACAGTGAACTACAGAAAATTATATTATAAACATAACTTCTATAAATGTCTTCCTTTTCTATAGTGTATTTTAGAAGGTGTCCCTGAAGCGATATATGCCAAAAGTAAATAACGTTCGAGTGTGCCATTTTCAAATCTAAACGAATCGGCTGCATTTATACTACAAAGTTTACACCAGTAGGTTTAAACTAGTAAAATAAAGTGTTTAAAATACACACAAAGGAAAAGGGTTATAGTAATCATAACGTCTCAACGTAAATAAATATCATTGACTTGAATTTGAAAAAAAAAAGGTCTGCTTTTTCAACATTGTAACCCACCAACAATTGATTCATTGATTGATTAATGAATGGGTCTTAACGACGTTTATGACAATTTTTCAGTCATATCACGGCCAATTCACCTACTCATGTGTTTCCTAGCTTTCTCACACCAGTACACCACACAACATACTTTCCAAGCAACTGGCATCTCACCAACAAAGAAGTACGAATACTTGATTCAACAGTATCAAGTGGACAAGGATTAAAAATCACTACACCTTGACGCAAGGAAAATAAAATCGTCTGTTAAACGTAAAGCATGTATATAAACATCGTCTGCATGCGGTGTGCTGAAATAAAACGAAATGTTGTCGTCTGGTAAAAATTGATGGGCTGTTTTACAATTTAAACATGTGAATTGAGATAGAATAAGCTCGTATAAACATCTGGTATACAGCGCCGCGAACTAATTGGCTGATGAATTGAGAAAAACGTACTAAAAGGACAATCGAAACTCACATTGTAATGCAAGTTTGGTCTCTTGTCAGCGATGTTTACACCTAGAAACCGGATTTGTAAGTGAGTTGAATATAAACCTGAGGTAAATTATGAAAGACTTAGAATAACCAGATTGGTTAATTGAAACGTACGCGCTATTTAAGATGTATACATAAATTGTGTCATCTGCTGTGATTGTGAAGTAAACTCAGGTACATTACACAACTATTAATCTAGTGTCAGTTGCACAACAATCGAGTTAGAATCCTGCATATAATTCAAATTATGACCCTTTTTATTAAGAAATTCTGGTTAAAGTTTTGGGTGCAACTTCATTAAGAATAAATATCTCAGTAACTACTTGATGCATTGCCTTGGACCTTTATACAATCCTTCCTAACGACCACACATATGTCAACAATCAAGTTAGATAACTCTATCTTGCATTCAATGCAAATTATGGTATTTCTATACTTAGAAATGTTGGTTTAAGTTTTACGGGTTACTACATTAAGAGTCCACATCTGAGTTACTACTTAATGCATTGAATTAAAACTTTATACAATCCTTCAAAATAATAACATCTTTGTAGATATTTAAGTTAGATAACCTTATACTGCATATAATGCAAATGATAGCTCTTTTTTACTTAGAAAATCTGGTTTAAGTTTTGAGTGCAACTACATTAGGAATCGAAATCTCAATAACTAATAATCAGTGGAATAGTTGAGCGCAATGTCTTATGGACAGCTCTTGTTAAATTCTTTCCTAAATCACTGTATTCACGTAGACTTGATTTAAAGTTAGCTGAGAGTCACATTCGTTTTGTAAATGGGAAAGTATTTAGCTAGCATCGAAATTCGGGATGGTATGAGCGATGCCAGGCATAGTTCTAACTCATGTTATGTGATTTTTTACGATAACAACATCGCTGTAAACACGTGTCTACACTGATTTTATTGATACAAAGATGTCAATATATTATAAAGTAAAAGGTGTTATTTTAATCAACTAGGAAGTTTTTCGAACGCATTATAAGCTGATTTATAAATAACGATTTCAAGTACACTGTACATCTGTAAAGTCACTTTATACTGACAGTTATGAAATGTTGTTCTTTCTTGTGATTTCTTGAATGTTTGGACACTGAAACCTCAGGATGGATTCACTTTCCATCTGCATCACACTTTGTTTTTTACTTGACAGGACTGTGATTGGTATGTTAATTTCACGTTTTTCTTTCACGACTTTCACGTTTATAAATCTATTTGTTAAAGTTTTCAGCAGAAATAAATATTTGTCTCTATAATATAAAACACACATTTATCTTGTGCATGTGGAGAAACATTTTACCTTAGAGACATGCGGAACATGGCACCATATCTTTTCAGGACGGGTTATAGTCATAACGCAAGTACATTGAATAATCCCGTTTTCCCTATGTTTACGTATTCTGACGCGTATGCAGCATATAAATTTTGAAATTATTGCGATAATAGGAATAATGACTCAAAATAAGCTATTTCTCCTTTTGTCTCAACGTTTTCAATTATATTATATGTTAAGTCTTTCATATAGAGTGTGTCTATGTTTTTTCCTATATGCTTTTAAAGTCGTCTGATACAGAGTTGATGTTCATGGGAAATGGTTACAGATATATCATATTAAAGGATAAGGCATATTCTGTAAATTCTATAGAGATATGGTAAAAAACTGAATATTTTACCAGGATGGTATGTTCCCGATTCGTCAACTTCTATCGATTAACACCTATCACTTATCCGATCTTAGGAGGTACCTACAGGGGAACAGAAATACAAATATAAATCCATATATTTTGATATTAAGGATAGACGGTAACTTATCACAATAATATAAATGCATTTAACAATTCAATTGTTTGCTTTTGAGCGTAAAAGTTCCATTTTCTAGAATATAGTTATTAAGTTCAACTTGTCCAGATATTTATTAAACAAATTAAATGCGAAATCTTTGCCTTTTAATCTTGTTTCTTTAAAGCAGCATCATACTGACTAATACTGACTCTGCATCTCAGCTCCTATACTTGGGTTGAAACTAAGAGTGTCGTTTTAGGTGCAGATATAAAACATGACTTAGTGTTCAGTTACTTTACGCGCTAATACACTCAACAAGGAACATTACACAATTGACAGATTTTGATTTGAACAACATGTCTTTATCATACTGGATTGAAATGAACCGAGGGAAGGTTTTATAGAAAACACTATGAGCAATTGCTCGTTTAAAGCGATATTTTTTCGTAAGGTGTTTGATATGATGAGTACTGATGTTTTAATAAATGGTTTCATTGCATAGTGTAGACCAAAATCAGATTTTACATATATGCGTGCTGATCTCATGCCCTTCATGATAATATGTTTTATCTATTGCCGTGTTCGTGTGTTTAATTGCTGATTTAGGATAACATATTATAGCCATAATCATCTCCAATCTATTTCATCCTATACAGAAAATTTTATTTTATAATTCCATTAGAAAATTGAACACAATTTACTACAACAACTTGACAGAGAGGGAGAGAGAGAATGAGAGAGAGAGAGAGAGAGAGAGAGAGAGAGAGAGAGAGAGAGAGAGAGAGAGAGAGTGTGAGAGAGAGAGAGAGAGAGAGAGAGAGAGAGAAAGATATATATATATATATAGAGAGAGAAACAGAGAGAGAGACAGAGAGAGAGAAAGAGACAAAGATAGACAGAGAGATACAGACAGAGAGAGACAGACAGAGAGAGAGGAGAGAGAGATAGACAGAGAGAGAGAGAGAGAAAGAGCGAGAGAGAGAGATAGAGAGACAGACAGACAGAGACAGAGACAGAGACAGACAGACATACAAAGAGACAAAGAAAGACATAGAAAGACAGACAGACAGACAGACAGACAGACGGAGAGAGATACACAGACAGAGAGACAGACAGAGAGAGACACACACAGATAGACAGAGAGACAAAGAGACAGAGAGAGACACACAGCTAGACAGAGAGACATAGACAGAGAGACAGAGGGACAGAGAGACAGAGAGAGAGACATATTCAGAGACAGAGACAGATATACAGAGACAGAGACAGAGAGAGACAGAGAGACAGAGAGAGCGCACTGTTTTACGGACAGCTCTTGTTAAATTTAGGGTAACTATTTCCAAAATCACTGTATACACGTAGACTTGATTTAAAGTTAGCTGAGAGTCACAATTTTTTGTGAATGGGAAAGTGTTTAGCTAGCATCGAAATTCGGGCCATAATCCATTCATGCAAGAGCACATCTGACTGGTTTTCGAAAAGAACCGAGCTCTCATCAATATTTAACTACTATCTAAGTTTGGTGAAGCTCAGATAGTAAATGGAGCCTCTATTGTATTCACAAGCTCTATTATAGCAATTTTGATAATTTCAAGGGCCACAATCCAGTCTTGCATGGGATTGAAATACAATCGAAACTGAAGACTTTATCGCGTTCATAAGCAATTGTTTACGGACGGACGGACGCACGCACGCACGCACGCAAGCACGCACGTACGCACGCACGACGGACACAACGCCATCGCAACATATCTTCTTACCTTTGGCCAGTAGAGCTAAAAACCACAATGTAAACACCGTATCAACAAATCATGAGCCTAAAGCCATAGGTATACATATATACTTGTCACATAATTACCATCTAATGGGTCCCCCCGTTCCGCTCGAACGACCAGGTTGGGATTAAATCGAGTCGACGTTCCATCAAGAAAAAGGTAAATATGATAACTTCGTGAATGTCCGTATAATTGAACGAGTTTCCTACGACATACTAGTTATTTACATTTTATAAATTTAATGTTGCTTTTAATACAGACAAACGCAATATAATAATTGGACCAACACATTGTATAGGAAAATCAAATTACCTTATCGACTTTACTTTATTATTCATTCCTCGGATGTGTGAGAACCTTTTCCTGTTCAAGAAACACTTCTTTCACTATCCTGTTAACTGTTGTCTTGCTTGTACAAACTCCTGTTCAAATTATGACAAACATCTGGTATATGACTTTGATCAAATCAATGCATCTATGGATATGTGCGACAAACCTGCAGCATATGGTGTTTTAAGTAACAGCAATGTAACATATCAATATAGCATAGCTTTAAATAAATATACTGAAAAGAAGTAAAAGCATTTCGGCTTTATAAAAAAAAAAAAAAAAAAAGATCAAACTCTCCACTTGATACAATGTTTTCTAAAGTTGTCTGATGCAAATGCGTCAAAATGTGTCTGCTAGTGGGAAAGGGTTGACTGACGTTCGCTTTAATCTGATAACATAGACATATGAAGATCAATAGTATACCAAACAAAACAGTTAACTACGATAATACATTATAATAGGAATATACGAAGTTAAAACAGTAAACACTGCAACACTCATGGAAATACCTACATAAATATCAGCCAAGATACATGAATTTTCAATTCAATTACATTCAAGGCATTTTTCCAATTTCAAATCCTTATACTTTTTCTTTTTTTCATTGGTCCTAGTCCGTTTACCTGCCCCCTTGTCTAAATATATAGCATATAATGTTGAATAAAGGTCCTATGTTCATTAGTATATTATGGAGACAATGTAACATATGGTAATAACGATAATGGTATTTGTCGAATCAATGTGAGACACAAAAATAACCTATTTCCTTCTTTACACTTCTCACTATATACTGCATGCTTCACTGTTTAAACTTGACAATTACGAGTTTTCGCCTTCTTATCCGTTGATAGCCTAACCCAAGTGGCGTATGAGGGGCGTTTACAAAGATTTCCTAATTGAAGAATTGAAGCTCCGCATTTTCTGGAAGTATAATTTATAGCTATTTATGTGTCTGGTAAAAATAAAAATGTTATCTTAGTTTTCACCCCAGTCTGCTGGTTATAAGAGCGCATGAGATCGTTTAAAATGCTTCGGAAAAATCAATTATACGGACTTTTTTCAACGAACGAGGAATTAATAATACTTGTATGAGAATTGTACGGTCTCACAGATTTAACCAGCGACGTGTGGCAAAGAGGTTATTTATTTGTCTTCTATTACTAAAACAATAAAGGTGCAAGTGTCTGGCACTATGAGGTTATGCTTCCGTAAGCTTTATAAAAACGCATGTACAACAACATATGTTTTCGTCGTTCGCGACATAGCTGAAGATTAGCATTGATTTCCAAATATTGATCATACATTTTAAAGTGTCTATTTACAAATAAATACAAGGTCAAAGTAGTTGTAGTTCATAGTGCCGTCCTTTACAACATGAACTCTTTATATCTAACCTCAGTCATATGAAATAAGAAACAAATACAAAACGACTTGTCGAATTATACGAAAACCTGTTATCGTCGTTCGCGACATGGTTGAAGATTAGCATTGATCTCTTGATATTGATCATAATTTTAGAGTGTCTATTTACAAATAAATACATGATTTAAGTAGTTGTATTTCATCGTGCCTTCCTTTAACATCATGAAATCAGTATAATTAACTTCAGTCATATAAAATAAGAAAAGATTACGAAATGACATGTTGCTAAAAGTGAACACTTTTCATTTAAGTAAAAATGTATATCTTATACGAAATCATTTTTATTTGATTTTACGACTTACATAACTCCATTTCAAGACATATATATAAACAAGACGGATGTTTGATGCAAAGCATTAAAGAGAAGCCGCAATATTTCGTTTCACATGAAGAAATAAGAAAAACAAATCATTTAAATCCACAAACATTAGAACAATTTAATCTCTAGTCAGTAATGCTGACATCGATTATTGAAGATATAAGTTTTATGTAGGATGTTTAACCTGGCAGGGTCTGTGTTTTAAGTGAATGGGATAATTTAGAGTTAAGTTGATCATAAAAAGTGACATATAATGCTAAAGATAAATGGACAAGAGGTTATGATAAATTTAAATTAGTACCAAAAACAATCAACTATTTGTATAATCTCTATAAATGATAGTAAGCTAATTGAAAAGAGTTGAAATTATTGTGGCAAATTGAGCAATTGAAAAAATGATCAAAGCTGTCGGATTACAAACGCACAATCTCGAGTTGACGAAATTGATGTGAACTCGTGTCCTGATTAGCATTCAGAAAATCAGGTAAACGTATTTCTATGTACACGTAATCCGAAAGACTGACAATAGCTGCAGCGGCTTTTGAAAACATTGTGACAAAAAGAGAAATTGATCACGAGGAATTTATCCTTTTGCTACAATGTTTTCTACTTTATGTCCATAAATTATACCTTTATTTAGCAAGATGTTCCAATGTTTACTTAATGTGCTACGTATAAGGGAAAGGCTTAACATAGGAACTAGTTTCATTTTTTTTTGAAAACGTTAAACCAGTGCTTGAAAATTTACTTGAATTTATTTCTCAAACTATAAATTTACCAGTTGATATAAGAGTTGAAATGCTGTCTACATTTACAGTGATAAGTTAAATACAGTTCAGTTAATCCGATCACACTTTGTTTGTAAGAACCAGGAGATTTCATTTCATTTAAGTATTCTGGATGTTCACATCGCATCCGTGATAAAACATGTTGTTGGCTAGGCAAAATACACCGATATCGTGTTTACCGCGATATTCATGAAATATGGAACTGCAACAGCGAAAAAGAACGAAATTGATCTTGAAACAGATATTTCTGTGGTTTAAATCTTTTCATGTCTGCATTTTGCGATGACAATTGTACTCAAAGTTAACTTTGAATCCAGTATGTACTGAACATGAAAGTCAGATTATTAAAAGCAAAGCAAATGAAATATGTATGTGAAATTGCGATAAAAATGAAAATCTATAAATAGACTATAGATGAATGGTACTGTCTTTTATTTTAGCTCTTAACTTGATTCGGGAACCAGAGTCGCTGCGTGGCCGCTTACGACATTTACACACTAGACCAAATTGAGATATATTTAAAACGCGTTGGTCAATACGGATTAAATCTAAAACGTGGACTAAATATTAAGATTTAGATTTAGACAAATATCTAAATTGAAAAGTTAAGTGAATACGGGACGAGGCTTCTTCGTCTAATTACTGCGTAATATATCATAGCATGTAATTTTAAGGAACCAGACTACATTTACAAATTCAATAGAAGGGTTCTCTATTTTACTGTCTAGAGTAGATACAGTATGAATTTCGCTTAAATAAAAATGTACATACATTCAATTAATATACTGGCCTTTGTCTTTTGTTTTTAATTTGTAAAACTCACACATGTATATAGAGTGTAAAAGGGATGTTTTAAAAGTCATTACCTTAAATGAATGTACTTAGAAAGGACAAAGAGAAATAAAGATATGTGGTCACGCTGGCAGGTCTAAATAATCTCCTTGACCGAAAATTAAAAGCATCCCTACAGGAAGCCGCATCCTGGCGGCTTCCAACAACTTGCAACAACTTGCAAAAATACTTGACGTTTAAATTGATTTGAGACTGTCAGAGACGGCAAAGCGTTGACAAAAGTGTTTTAATGTGGTCCATCTAGCTTGCCTAATAATGATAAATACACGACAGCTATATTGCAACATAATTTTCACGTAAACAGTAATTATTTAAAAACCTTTCCATACTTCTCTTTAAATGACGTTTCGTCACTTCTTGTATAAGGCCATTTTATGAAATGCAAGTTTAGATAAAATGTAGTCTGAATACATTTTTTTCTATTTTGATAAAATCCCTTAGGCCGACACGCCATTGGAAGAGTTGAATATGAAAGTTTTAAAAGAATTCATATTCCCAGAGAAATAATTTTTAAGATGAAGGGTTGTATTTTTTTAAATCAACTTTTGTATTACATTGGCCGAGCACTTGGTGTAAAAGGACACTCTGACACTTGTACCTTTGTTGAAAGAATAGCTATTTAGGTATAAGATAAGGTTTGCATCAGTCCTACTATTTACCACCTGTAAACAGGTAAGATGCCTTTACATTAATATTGACATTGACCTCACATAATTCTGAGTTCTATCAACCTCTCTGTATACGAGTATTTCAATGACTTTGTTTTTTGAAAATGTTTCACAAATCAGGAAGCTTCACTGAAGTGTTATAATCTGTCGGTCTTTATGATGTTTTTCTATGGTGGAATAGTACTGCCGTAAGATAAATATTTGTTATAGGTATGCTTGTTTATAGAGATATCAATAAAACTCCGACAATTGTGCCGTGGTCACTTTCAATGAATCGAAACGTGTATTCAAACGCAATTCTCGGCCCTTGGTTGTTGGTAATGATGCCATTATTGAAGAAGAAGATTATAATCATTTAGGTATAGTGTCTAACAAATATAGTTACACTTCGCTCACTATCAAGCACGTAGATAGGGCATTTAGTTTGTTTTCTGTGGGCTAACTCAACACGGGCTACATATAAAGTAGCTTAATCCTTTAACCAGTTACAACATTTATAAATCGATCGTTATCCCCAGTGCCCTTCTTTTCGGATGTGAATTTATATAATCGCTCTCTGATCGAGATATGCTGACCATAAAGAGATCACACAGAAACTGTTTAAGGCAAATCCAGGGGTATAATAACATGTTAACTAGATAAGATTCGTGTTACCAGATATCCAGTTGTATATAAATTGATAAGTGGCAAAACGAATATTATCTAGTTAACCACGTAATAAGTTACATAATAACTCGGCAACTAGATCAGATTATGGATAACGTGTTTATTGCGTGGCAAATCGAGCGGAAATCAAATGTTGTACTAACTGTAGGCGGTTAGTGCATTGTTAACGCAATTGTCTTAAGAACCTTTGTGAATTTAGTTTACCTAAAATTTGTGATAACCTTTCGAAAAAAGCACTCATTTTCAGTTGTTTTGAGACAGCTTTATCTATCGATTAAGCCATGATAGACGGACCCATGATATTTGCATTTAATATTACTTTGTGTTGAATTAGTTTACTGTAAAATAATCTCAGTAATAGAGCATTTCTCTTTTCTGGTATAGGTTAAACACAGCAGCACACTGTAAATATTCGCTAGGCAATAACACGAATTTGTCAATTTTAAAAGCATTATTTAATTGGTTTCAAACAATGCATGTCACTGATGTCCAGTTTTGTTTAAAAACCTAGAAAATATAGATACGTATGTAAATAGTTGTTATTATAACAGTGTTAAATTTATCAGATGAAGAAGAGATGAAGAAAGGTTACAATGGATCAACCGCATAATAACCATGCTGAAGACAGATTTCTGTTTCCATGAATACAAACCCGATTTAGTTTCAACTCTAGTTATTTATATATTAATATGAGCTTCTTCATGTTGCTTTTCTGCCACTACTTAATCGTTAAATGTAAACGGATTGGGGGGGATTGTTATACATTGTTTGGTGTTTTAACGCCGCCTTTAACAATATTTCAGTTATATAACGGTGTTTCCTTAGATATACATGCTACTGGTAAATTTATCCTGACACTAACAAGTCAGTCGTAATGCTTACCCAACAACCCAGAACGCAACGGAAGGCAGCCATTACCACCATTTTTAAAGTATTTGGTATGACCCGATCGGGGATCGAACCCACGACCTCCCGCACTCGACGCGGACGCTCTACCATTGTAAACTTGTCTTTCCAATGCTATGCATCTTAAACAACGAATTATAGCAGACATGATCTTAATGAAATAGAAGACAATTTAAGCATTATACAAATAAAGCTTTTAATAGTGACGATTATTAACAACTTCAGGTCTTGGTAAATGTTTAACATATATTTATCCGGAGGATATGCAAAGAACATACACTAAAATATTTGTTAGGAACCATGACTCGTTTTGACAATAACATATAAAACCATCTTACTTCAGACATGTGTATCTCATCCCTAATGTTTGAATCTTCAACAGGTCAGAATCTCGTGTCTCTCAATAAACCTATTTCGGCAAGTAGTGTGTTTGATGTATGGTATACCAGGTATGCAGTAGATGGGGATCCCAATATTGATGAAGATGATAACTGTAAATGTTGTGCTGCTACTACGCAAAGCGACCCAGCTTGGTTCCGACTTGATCTTAATCAGACATATACGGTGCATAGTATAGTTGTACTCGGAAGAGCGCAGTTTAGTAAGTTTGATTCTTTATTTAACATCTTTTTAAAAAGAGGGCCAAGATAAATCGATCACCTGATTGATATTATAGTAGCAACTGTGTAACTGCTAACATCGGTGACACTTTGATCAAGAGTGGGAATAAAACTGCGAGGAGAGGAAACTGTAAATGAAACAGCGTATTAGTATATACAATTTCTAATAAGGCATTGATTAATTGAAAGAATACCCCAAAAGTAACATTCCTGTGTAGTTTACCTGATATCGGTCCAATGATGAAGAAGAATATGTCATTTGAAGCAAAAGTTAATTTTATCCCTTTTCTGATGCCGTCTATCTGTTCAAACCAATTAAGATGACTTGAACAAATCATGTAGAGGATCACATAAGAAAAACTTCAGCTATTTCTTTTTGAAATTAGACAAAATATTAAATAAGAATAGAATAATAAAATTTGTAATTTTGCCCCTTTTCTGAATCCGCCTAGTTGCTATGTTTTTCAACCAATCAATATGGCTTGAACGAATTCTGCAGAGGGTTACTCAAGTAACATTTTGACCAAATTATTCTGGAATCGCACACGCGGATTCAGACGATAAGAAATTTAATTCGGAATTTTCCCACTCTCTGATGCCGTAGCAACCAAAGTTGTATATAAAATTCATATATTTGAACAATAATGAAAGAAGCCCGTAAAAGGAACATTCCTGTGAGGTTGTGTTGAAATTGGTACAGTGGATACG
>JASEVX010000012.1:14929549-15074549 GCA_031761405.1 Serripes groenlandicus
AAATGAACTCAAAATCAGTATAAAAATACGCTTGAAACATTTAATCACACAACTTTTCGGGGTCGTGGTTGAGAGATGATTGTGAATATGGCATAAGTCTTTGAGGATATTGACTGTGTTAAACTCACGTGTACAATGTATCGTTTGGGGAATTGTCCTTGTTATGCAATGTCCGTTCTTACTTTTCAATAGGTTGACGCGTTCATTAAGTGCGTCATTCTAAAAGTATATCGATATATATACACATTTTTTAATAAGAAAAGATATGTTATCTGTAACCTTTTAATATTTGCCAACGTTAAAATAACCAAGGATATGATTACATATATCGTGTTGTTGTAACATTAATTGAAAGTGAAAGGTGATATTGCAATATTTCCTTGCTGTAAACAACTCGTTCAACATTCTTTAACTAGGTCTACACTTATTTGTACTACCAAAATTAAATACCATGTATAAAAAAACGTTGTTATTTTAAGCAAGCAAATATAAGACAATACTACGGTAATCACAATACCAATGCATCTTAGATAACTAATAAGTCGAATAGTTAATTATATGTTCCTTCACTAACGTGGCATTGGGTTTTGTTCATTGTATTATTAATACATTTTATTTTAGAAAGGCAAACGTGCGATAACAGGAAATTATCCGCAGTAACATAAGTGACACACACATATATATGTTTTAAACACTTAAATGTTAAAACGAATTGGCCTACCATGCTAAATGTAACGATTGGGTCTAGTTACTTATATGTATTCCACAGTAGCAATTGATTTGTTTTACATCTGATGGAGAGGACTAATTACCACTTGAGATTTTCAGTAACAATAAACAGGTCACGTAAGAAACCATTTCCAGACCTAAACATACCAGAACCTACAAGGTTACTATTTCTGAAACCTTGCACGCATTTGACACTCCGACACCAAACTGTGTTTAAACTTGTGGTCAATAAGAAAAGTGCCGATAATTAAAACCTTTTAATTGTATTGCAACTTTAATGCTTTTTCTCTCTTTGTATAATGCCAAGTGTAAGAGTGCATACTTTGGGAGCAGGCAACCTACTCTTAGCAGTCATTTTCCTTTAATGTCAAATAACGCTTAATACATCCGCTTTCATGCTAATCTACACAACTAACTATACATGTAGTTACTAAACAAAACTGTATATGCGTAGAAATGAGTGTAAACCATCTCCAGAATGTATTGAATATATGATATTGAGTTTAAATTCATTGTAAATGTGTATAGGGTGCACTGGAAATGATTAATATCACTTTTAGTATTTAGACTTTGTTTGAAAGTGAAAGTAGAGAATGCTAAACACTGGTTTTGTTCGGGCCCGATTTGGTCCAAAATGACGGTTACCATTTTTGCCTGGTGAGTTTTTTCTTGCATAATGCATGACCCCCCCCCCCCCCCCCCCACAATTTCTTTGGATTGTTTTAAAGCTTAGAGGTAACTTTTTTCAATGATATATTGTTTTTTACATGAGAAACGCTTAGAAAGTGTGACAATTGAGGACTAAAACTCGTCGATTTACATGGAAACAAATAAAGATTTTATTTAGTGTATTTTAACCTTAATAATAGACATTTCCTTACCCAATCATAATTCCTTTTTAACATATTGGTCATGCAATAGTCCACGGTCACATTGATGCAATTAAGATGGTGTTCAATGCAGTGTAGAACCTGTTCGTATACTCGATGAACCATTGGTGTAGTTCCCTCCTTACAATTATCTTTATTCACGGCATAATGCAAGCTGAATTATTGTTGGTTTCCCTTATCCCTAACGTTCCTTCCAATCCTGTCTCAATGTGTATCGCCGTCTATATAACATGCATTCCCCCCTTGGTCAATACCAGACGAATTGTTTGTGGATCTTACGTATATACGTATGATATATCTTCCCCTCTTATTCAAAAGATGAATTGTTTGTGTTTTTCTGTTATCTGTAATGCCTCTACTGCATGCCTTAGCACCTGTGTAACTATTTTTGTCTTTTAATCTGTCTACGTCTTGAACTCTCTTTATAATTACCCTAATTCATGTTTTATAATGCAATCCTCTAAATCACACATATCTTATTTTAGTATCAGTATCCATTACAATAAAAGAAATAATAAGGACATTGCATAACATAAGATTATCAAAGAGAAACTATTTATCATTACAGATTTTATCAATGTTAAATGGAAACTTTTATCTTCATCGAAAAAACTAATAAGATACAATCAACTTTCCTTGCCGAAAAATGTTTTCTCACTTCTAATTTTTACTTCTTTTACAATTATGTCTGCATACATTCACATCATTTAAGAGCTCATGGGTAATAAAAAAGTAATTCAACAATTTATTAAAACTTTTAATGAAGTCAAATGTATATAAATGTCCCTACTGCTTCCCTGCGACGATCTTTGATGTTACTGTTAATGTCAATCATGTAACCATAAATACAAAGAAGTAGAAAAACTGACAAAGTTAGCTTATCTACAAAAACGTATTTTTCATCAATATTCTGGACTCAGGGTATGAAATAAGAATGTTATGTTGATCAATATTTAGTTCAGTGAAACTTTATGTACAATCTGTACTTTCTTTCGTTTGCGTCCCGGGCGCATCATACAAAGGTCTAGCAATGGTAGTATTGGTTTTCCCCCCTTGGTGTTCATGGATGTGTGGTTTGCATAACGACTGACTCGCTGGTGCAGAAGTACCGGTACATTATCAAGAAAACGTCGTGATATAACTGAAAGCCTGTTGAAAACGGCATAAAGCACCAATAGTTTGCCTCCATCGTAATACTAGTCAGAAGAAAACGTTCGACAAACTGACCGTTTCGAGTAACTGCAGACCTAGTCCTCTTCAATGACACACGTAATTTATTGAAATTGGTCTCAGGTGTTAACGTAAGTGTCGACCATGTTAGCCTTCTTAAGATAACTACACATTAAACATCTCTACATGTATTCAACAATTAAGTACAACTATAATTTATCAATTGTCTGGAAACTAACTATGGACATACCATTCTAATTCAAATTAATTATAGTGAATGTCAGTAAAAATATTGTGAGCTGTCCATGCTGTTCCCTAAGCTATTACTATTATGTTTCTATTTTTGCCCATGATGTTACATTTTAAAGCACATGTGGTGACAGTTTGACAGCTTTGTATCGCTATCAATTTAAGAGACAGTCTCTTCCGCCAGTTGAGATCATAGAAAGCAGGCCGCTATTGAGAAAATATAATTATTTGGATACACTCTTACACGAATGGCGCTTGCTGAATATACCCAATTCTGCGTGAGAAGTTAAATCTTCTTCGTGACATATATTCAAATTGTATCTATCCCGCCATGAAACCTATGCGTTGTTGTTTAACTTCTTTTAATGGACTCCGTGTGTGTAAAATTAAATTATCTTCTTTTTATGACTTTGTGAAAGGAAGAGTAAACATTTAGGGACATGCTATTAGAGTAACACTAGTGCATGTAAAACTTCATTAATTTTATATTTTCTTCTTAACAGATTTTGTTAAAGATATTGCTACTATTTCATGAACAATTGTATTGTAAAACGCATCACTAGTCAGTCAAGGCTTGTTAATATGAAGTTGTACACTGAACTGTTTTTTATTAAAACAATTTATAATATCAACAGGATTTGTCGATTTAAAAGTATTCGTCTGTTATAGATATCCTTCCTATATTATGATTGATTTACACAGTATAACAGTATGCCTAATAATAGGTTTCTGGGATATTGTGACATTTGAATGAGAAATTTAACTACTTTTTACCATGTATGATTACAGAGTGTTTGAACGGTATTTACGGACCAGATTGTAAAGGAATATGTGGGAACTGTTTCAATAATGTGACCTGTAACAAGTCAGATGGTAGTTGTGCCACATGTGCTGCTGGATACATGGGAGACAAATGTGTTGATCGTACGTTTAATATATGACGAAGAATAATGATGATTTGTAAATCTACATGCTTATATTTATCTAAAAAGAAGCTGAGACAGCGAAAGTTGCTTGAAAGTTCTACATATTATCAAATATAATACTATTTGAAGTTTGTGTCTTTAAAAGTTCGTCCGAAGAGAAATCGTTTCATAAGAGTCGCTTTTTCGGATACTCACTGCAATACAAGAAACACTTAACGATACTACCAATTGAAAATATTCTTGGTTAGTAATAGAACATTGATGCAATTTAACTAGGGATAGAAACGAATTATCGACTTCAAAAAATTGGCCAAATATTCGAAATCAATTTTCGAATAAGATGATTCATTTCAAGCTCCACTGGCTGAAAGCCAGTCGAGGTTATGTCATGGCGAATTGTCCGTCGTGTGTCCGTGCGTGCGTGCGTTCGTAAACTTTTTGCTTAAAACGACTTCTCCTTCCTAACCACATGGCCAATTGGGATGACACTTCATAGGAAGCATCCTCTCAATGTCCTCCCATAAATCCTTTCATTTGTTTTGTATCCAAGCACAATTATGGTTTCCATGGCGACCGAAAGAAAAAATAGTTAAAACTTAACAAATCTTCTTCTCCGAAAGTGTCAGGCCGATCCTCAAATAATGTGTATAAATGTTCCTTTGGAGACCCTCTAACAGATTCCTGCAAGCCATGTTGATTGGTGGAGACACATGGCCGCCAGAGGGAGGGGCTATTTTACCATATATGGCTATAGTGAAAACTTAAAAAATCTTCTCCTACGAAATTGTCAGGCCGATTTTCAAATAATTTTTTTGAAATGTTTTAAGGGTAACCCTCTATCAGATTCCTTCAAGCCATGTAGACTGGTCAAAGAGTATGGCCGCCAAGGGAGCAGGGCTATTTTGCCGTATATGGCTTTAGTGAAAAATTAAAAAATCTTCTTCTCCAAAAGTGTCGGGCTGATTTTCAAAAACAAATTGTAGAAATGTTCCTAGGGTGAACCTTTTTTAGATTCCTTCAAACCATGTTCATTGGCCAACAAACAAGGCCACCAGGGGGCGGGGCTGTTTGGAGATTTGATGTTTGCCTTATTGCAGTGGAGCAATACTGGCCCTCTTGGGGCTTGTTTGATGACTTTTGGTTAAGAAATACAGTCTTACATAAATCGCAAGTCGGAGCTAATTACGACAAAGGGTGAGGTTATAAAGAGTGTGTGTGTGTCATCGATCATGTTTTTATAACGTATGTCAAACCTTGAATAACACCATCTGTACCTCCGGAACACATTTTAAGTCGCGCTGGACTGTCAAAAATGCCATTTCATATTCATTGTTTAGTTTGATTGTTTTGTTATTGTAGGTTAACTCCGCTTACAACACTGTTACAGTTAACTCACTGTTGTCAGGTCAGAAACCCGTGTATTGTGTTCGTACACATGTCCACCACTTAGCAGTCTTTATAAACAACTGGCAACCCTCAATCATGAACTTCTGTATTTTCTCCATTATCAAAGGACGAATGTCTCTAGTCACAACGTCTTTTACGAATCATCGAAATGAATTTATAATTGTACCAGTCCAGATTCGGAAACAGGACCTCTTCATCGACATCCCTCATCATTATCGATTAAGCTAAAACGGCTAGAACAGTTAAATGTGTATAACTCCAAAAGTACCATCCATAGGAAACCATTATCAATGTTTTAGTGATCATTTAAATCCAGTTAAACGTTTAAAGCCGCATTTTGAAATAAATATTATATAACTAGCTAACGGAGTACAATATTGTTGTGAAGATGCGATTGTGTTAACTGTTAACCAGATGAAAACATGACACTGTAAACATTCCTTTCGAAGGTACAAGGGAAGTAAATGTATAGTAGACTTTAGAGTCTGTCACTTACGATTTGCATCGCATATTACGATGTAATCGTTATCCGTATCTGACCCGTTAACAATTTCTTTTTAAGTATGCATATATTTGAGATTTAATTTAGAATATAACACATATTAAATTACAGAGTGTGAGAATGGAACGTACGGACTCCGATGCCAAGGGTATTGTGGTAGTTGTTTCAACAATATGACATGTAACACGGTCGATGGCAGTTGTATCACGTGTTCAGTCGGATACACAGGAGACAAATGTATTGACCGTAAGTATGGTATATGATTAAACTCAAAATGATGATGAAAAACATTCTAACAGACAGTCATTGGAACAATACTCAATAACACTTCTTACTTTCATAGGTAACGAAGTCTTTTATTTGACTATTTTAATAAACATTGGAAACAAAGCGAACAAATCAATGCGTTACAATTATAACAATCTGACAATTCATTACACTGTGTCCGTTATACTGAGGTTGTTGGAGAATTCAAAGTCACAAAAGAGCAAATGGTCGTGTTAGAAAGGGATTTAAAAATACCGGTTTTCCAGAAGCAGTTTTGTTAAATTTTCACTTAGAACAAATTACTAGCGCAACCAATACACAATGAGGGTGTTAGTATACACACCTTTGCCATACCTGCTTATCCAAGTTAGTTCAAATTATTCAAATATATAGAAAAACACGGCTGCAAGGATTTCCTTATAAGTGTTTTGAGCACACATTTTAGAGAATATTCTTGTCCACAAGTGCTGACCCGATTTGAAAATTAATTTGCCTAAATGTTCTTTGGGTGGACCTCTTCCAAATGTGTTGTTCCCTCAAAATATATTGTCGCCAGGGAGCGAGTTCGTGTCTCATTTGAACAATATTAGACCAACGTCTTGTAAGATATTCCAACAACACGAGAACAAACATGGATTGGTTAGTTTTAGTAAAATGTAGTTTGAAAGACCGGCTATCCAAAGGAATTCAAGATCGATTAGCGAACATGTTTTTAGTCATGTTAAACATCCTGTATTTATTCAAAGTGCAGTGTATATTTTCTTTGCATTCATTGTATTAGACTGAAAACTAGATACACGTCAGAAAACAGAAGTAAGCAAACTTAGTTTGGCTATTAAGTAATCTGCCTACCTCATATTCTTCATTCTTCATGTCGCACAACATACTTTTAATTACATTTACTTCATTTCTGTAAACAAAAACACTTATGATTTGGTTATATTACTACTACACTACTTTGTATTAATGTAAAAGAAAACATTATGTCGATGTAAAATTCAGATTCTTTCATGTGAACGTACACATACAGAACAAACCATTGTAATTTCTTTGACTTTTGAGTCATTGTCCATCCACAAAAGGACCTTATTTCAAGCATTCGTTTAAAACTTCAGCTCTTTCCGACGAAACGAACAATGTACCAGTTGGACCTATTGTCGGAGCAGCCGGTGGGGTAGTTGTGGTGGCCATATTAATTATTGTCATTGTTACAATTCTAAAACGAAGGTACGTGATGTATTAGATAATAGATCATATTTCTTTGTCGTTTCATAACGCTGCAAAGCATCAAGTTGTCTTAGCAAACACTTTTTTCACAGATTTATTAGCCATATGCACAGTTATGTTAAGCTCGTGGTAATCCTCCCTCATAACTGACACTTAGTTGATTATTAGTTTTTCACTGTACGTCTTTAGAATGAATTGTTGTTTGAAATTCAAACAGTGAAATGAAAGTACAATTTCAAAGAGTATTCCCTTTTAGAACCAATCTGAAATAAAAAAAAGGATACACTCAAATAATATTAATTGGAATTGCTGTTTCTTTCATTGTTGTTTTATATTTTACTTGTTGAGGTTTCCAATACTTCTTTCCTTATGAGAATTTACAAATTTATTCAGAAGCTAAATCAATATATATATATTTATTAAAATTGATGTAGTTTAAAACAGATTTTAGAGTTCAAGGTTGTTAATAAAGATAATAAAACATGAAGGGGAGCGGGCAAAAAGCAAACAACACAAAACATCAGAAAAAAATAATTCCGCTCTGCTTTCTTTGTCCGATCTGTTTGATTTTGAGGAATTGTAGAAATTCCAGGCAATAGCATTCTGTTTCTAAGGTTGGACATTTTAGGATTAAAAATGCCTAAACCTTAATTAAATTCATAATGAAGTGTAGAAATATGAAAACGTTTCTCCATATCTGGGCGAAACAACCGCAACAATTTAGAAAAGCATAGATGGTTAACATACAATATAATATACACACAATCAAAACAACACCTAGAGATGGAGGTTACACAACGGAATTCCTTCTCTAAACAGTGAGAAAAAAACAAAGACACTCTCCCCCTGAGGATAGAGGCAGATGAGTGGCTGATCGGAGTCACCTGACCCAGTATCTATGTTCAACCTGATATGTTTAGACAAAGACAGAGCTCCGTGATTGGCTGACACTCGTCACAATACACAACACGTCGGCGAGTTCCATCACGTGACCGGAAGGTGGCCCGGAACAACCAGCTCTAACTCACTCAGTGGGGAGTAACCAATACAGATCAGGGGGTGTCAACAATAACATAAATACTATGATGTTGGCAGAAAATACATTTATTGAAATAACATTTTATTTCCACTTCCAAGAATATAATTATTTAACGTTTAATTTATAAAAATAAAATGTCGAGTTTAAAATCGCCTTTTCAAACATAATAATAATTTGTCTGAGGTAGATATTTGTATAGTTGGATCTAATCCTATATTTGTATCTAAAATAATTTGAAGTAAAGGTTTAAATCGTTGCATGATTTTTTGAATCCATTGACAAATATAAGTGTCTTTTACACATCTAAAAATATTGCTATATTTTATTTGACAATTAATGTTGGAATTTGAATACAAATTAATCGTTTTATCTCGACTGGTATGTACTTCTAGATTGTTTATCAATGTTTTGTATATAAATATATAGTTTAGTATCTTTTCTTGTTACAATAGGGGGTATAATTAGCAACTTATGGAAGGACAATGTTATCGAGAAAGTGGTTCCCTATTTTTTAAAAGTCCATAGAACGATTGAAAGATTGATTTTTACAAAAAGTATTTTATAGAAATGAGTATATTGCAAAATTGCCCATTTTATCCATTCTATCTTTAACCAAACTTAATCTCTAAATGCAATTAAATTCATTAGCCATTTTATTTCCATGCTGTTTTTGCTTTTAAACTTCACACCCTTTTGGGACTTATAAAATGAATTGTTAAGTTTTGCATGTAACACATTTTCTCATAAACCACAGGTGATATTGCCTTGAAACTTCACACATTTATTTTACGTTATTACATTTTTGGTGAATTATCAAGTGGCTGCTTATTTCAAGTTCTTTATTAAATCAGGTTATAGCTGGTTGGACAAAAATACTTAAGTGTTATTGTACCTAGATAATGTTTTCAATACACATTTCCCAGAGGTTGATTTCAATACCATCTAAATTTACTGTCGCCAGGTCGGGAGAAAGTTTACTGTCCAAAATTATTATCACCCGAAAAAGAAAAGAATGGAGGTTGCCGATGAACAAGTGCATGCGCGGTTGTCACTGTCCAATTAAAAGAAGCACCGATACGACCGTATATATCTAATTCACCCAATACTTATCTAATTTGGTTTATAACAATTTGGCTAGAGTATCAAATGGCTGAATGGTCGAGCATTATGTTCCATTGAAAGTTATTTTTAGACATAGGTAAGTTAGCCCCCATGGAAAATATTCTTTAGTTGCTATGAGAAAAGCTAGCTCAGGAGCACAACAACCTACAGTAGGTCTACAATACAGTCCTCGATTTTCTAGGTTAAATAGTCGCCATTCTGCTCTAGATTCGAAATAATAAAATAAAATACTCTAAATTTCATAATTTTACTTGCATGCTAAAACACACATATATTGTTTGTTATTCACAATTAAATGTGATACCATATATAAGGACGACATTAAGAAAAAGTATATACCAAAGATCAAGATCAGTCTGCACCTCTTCGATGTGTGAGCTAAAACGTCCATGTTCACAGTTTAGCAGATGTAAATGCATAATTTATGCTCATTGTTATGGCCAACGGCTTACTTTACACGTATGCAACTAAGTTGTTTGTGTAATCAATTTAAAGACCAATAAAGGTTGGAGTTCATTTACAGTGTCTCATCATTTCTTATAAGAACGGATGAATTGTATTAAACTTTTCGAGATCTGGGATCCGTAAACGAATAAATGCAATGGATTCTGTATATTCCAGACGCAGAGAAAATGGCTCCCCGAGTTCGAATCAGTCTTTCCAAAACATCCATGACAATGAAGTTCCTGATAAACCACCGATGCATCAACAGCCAAATGCTTCAGGTTAAAGCTAATATACTAGTTGCTACATGTATATACTCGACGATAATATTCGCTTTTACGCCTTTTAGTTAGTCTTTACTTGATCTGCGTGACCAAAGTGTACACTATTCACGTGAATGCTCAGGTGACAGCATACATATTAAAACGCTAGCCATACTATAGTATGTCACGTATTCGTATGCTGCATGCATACTTTAATATATTTAATTCTTAATACTTAATGAATATTCCCTATATGTAACAACTGTCAATGTAGTTCAACACATCGAATTTGTCTTGTACAAGCAAAGATTACGTTAAATTTGGTGTATAGCAGCTATGTCATCATGGCTTTCGTGCGACTGTTTTAATTATATAATTTGTCATTGACGCTTTTGGGGTATCTTTCGTATAGACAATTCCTGTAAACACATTTGATCGACTTTCACTGTTCGAACTACTGTGAGTACGTTACTCTGTGTGTTAAAAGTGACTTTGGGTCGAGAACACATATATTTGATAAAATGATTTAAAAAATGAGTAACTGTTCGCTTTTGAACGTTGTTAACGTCGTTATTTCACACAATCAATTTTAGATTTTATTCACGCCGGGAACTAAATGTTCTAAATAGTTTGTTTTAGTTTTTATTATACTTTTAGTTATCACTTTTATTATACGTGTTATGTATTAGCGTATTTGTTCATCGACACACTTTACCAAAATAAAGAACTTCATGAAAATATTGTTTTCAGTTCAAATGAAAAAGGAGAAAAGTGGTTCTTCAGTGAAGAAGCAGGCACATGCCAGCGTTGAGGATCAACCTAGTGTACCGAACGATCCAGACCTAGACACAGAGAATGTTTACTATGCATTTCTATCAAAGAAAAATGATCTGAAGATTTGTCAACTTTGGGACTACATCAACTTTAAAAAGAGAGAGGACTGTGTCATGTTTTATCAAGAATATAGTGTAAGTTCTTCGAACTTAATGTAATACGCTTACATTATGCATTATGCATGTAGTCACTTTGTTAAATAATCTCTCGAATGATTAATTGATTGATTGCCGTTTAAAGCCATTTCAACAGTATGTTAGATATATCCCGGCAGTCAGTTCGAATAAGCATGCAATTCCTTGCTCTTGCACACGAACTAAACACAATATTCGTCCAAGGTAACTGGCTAGTTTCCAACATAGACCTTTCGCTCATTGTTGGGAGACGCATGGCGCTTGAAGCAATCAATTGTGTCAGTCATCGAAAATGAATAAAAAAAGCAAGCATTTAGCGACTGAAATATTAAACACGATCGCATTTTCCGCTTATGATTGTCCCTGTTACACTATAATGATAATAAATACCTCTGATTACCCAAGCTGTCGGCTGTACCGACGAAAATAATATACTCTAGCTTCTTTTGGAAATAAAAATGTTCAAGCTTTGTTTTGTTTTAAAACAGTTTTCGGAGACATGCCACCTAATATGATACTGTTATGCTTTATATTACAGCACTTGTCAAATAAACTAAAGCATCCTTACGATGTAGCTATGAAACCACATAATCGAGGAAAGAACAGATACAGGGGCTTATGTGCATGTACGTTGTTAACCTATTTCTCTCGCAATCAAATACAACATTCAGGCTTTAGACTTGCTCTCTTTGAAGGGGTCAGGTGAGGAGGGGTGTATCACTTTGAGGTTTTTCCTGGTGCATTCCGATTTTTTTTGTGAGAAGCACTATTTATGTATTGCCCTTACATATGCTTAATATTGATTTGCTAGCTATGTTCATTTCTGAAATATATGGAAAGTTAAAGGGTGGGGTAATTTGCTATGAAAACTGATTTTGAACTTTGAGCACTTTTTGTAAAATGAATATAGATGAAATATATTCAACCACTTAGGTCATGTGAAATCATTTATCAAAAATGATTCTCACAAACATAAGAAAACTCGGAATGCACCACAAAACCCCCCCCATAGTGTTCCCCCCTTACACAACTGATGTAAATATATTTCGTTTAAACACTTGTCATAGCATCATCATGCATAGAATAAATAAAAAGTAAACTTTGAAGAGGTTTTCTGAGACACCATCTTTCTTCAACTTAAAATATTTCAGTGGTATTCCTCATTTGCGATATCCCGGCGATAGGTGTTGTTACATATGTAACACGTAATAATCAATAATAAATATTACTTTTTATCAATGTTATTTATTAAACATCGAATGGTGTAGCTAACTGTCAGACAGTTCCTTTGAAATATATTTTTCTTGTTATCTGATAACTTTGATAAAGCTTGCGGATACGGATAAATAATATATACGTATCCTTTACAGACGACCATTCCCGGGTTCCACTTGTTGTAGAAGACGATACAGAGGTCGAATACATCAACGCCTCGTTTATCGACGTTAGTGTGCCAATTAATATTTTACTTATATGATAAACACATTTACATAAACTTGTATCGAGGGTTTCTAATTTAAATGTTCGTGTATTTACGGATCTATGTTATTCTCGAAAGGACATTTGCTTTATAAAATGTAAGTCCATGTTCTAACTCATGCATGTTCAAAGGAAACAACACCAAAACAATTACAATAAAAGTCAAAATAATATCACAAAACAGACAACACATATAACATGTTATTAGATATATTCAATGTGTGAAGAAATGTTGATAAAATGTCAACAGATTGAGCTCAGGCTTTTTGGACTGTGATAAGGGAACTACGCACACCCTTTTCAGCCTGAAGATGAATAAATTGTTTCCGTGTATTAGTCCACAGATGTTTACTTCAAAGCTTTAGGTGCAATTACAAATGTTATTATCAGATTGACATAACATTTTACCAAATATATTTAATGTTCGAAATAAATATTCCTCTTCCATTCTGATTATTTTCAGGGATACAACAAGCCTCATAAGTTCATAGCGTCTCAAGGTAAACTTAATGTTTAATACACTTTATTGCCACCGAAGACTCATATGAACGTGTTATTAGACCAGTCGTTGATTTGTACTCAATATAAAATATTTTACACTATTTGAATACAATTGTTACAAACGCAACACGATCAAGTATTCTAACATAAACATTACGTTATCATAAACATATGGGAATTAATTATTGTGTGGTATGTTTGGGCTAGGATGACTGATACGTATCAGTCATCCCAGGTTTGGGGTAGTCTGCAACAAGATTTGTTCTGTACATTTCCTATAAAAGCTTTACTAGCAAGATAATGTATTACACCACTAGCTATTAAACTTAATGGGAATGGATATTCTTATCAGCACAAGGAGAAATGGCCTTTTCTTAGTTTTGAAAAATGAAGAATCGGGCGAGCCTGTAAATTCACACACTATCACCAGATTAACTAATATCAGATTACATGTATACTATGAGGAGCGTGTAAATACACACACTATCACCAGATTTACTAATATTAGATTACATGTATACCATGAGGAGCGTGTAAATACACACACTATCTCCAGATTTACTAATATTAGATTACATGTATACTATGATGAGCCTGTAAATACACACACTATCTCCAGATTTACCAACATTATATTACATGTATACTATGGTGAGCCTGTAAATACACACACTATCACCAGATTTACTAATATTAGATTACATGTATAATATGATGAGCCTGTAAATACACACAATATCACCAGATTTACTAATATTATATTATATGTATACTATGGTGAGCCTGTAAATACACACACTATCACCAGATTAACCAATATTATATTACATGTATACTATGATGAGCCTGTAAATACACACACTATCACCAGATTTACTAATACTAGATTACATGTATATTATGATGAGCCTGTAAATACACACACTATCACCAGATTTACCAATATTGTATTACATGTATATTATGATGAGCGTGTAAATACACACACTATCACCAGATTTACCAATATTATATTACATGTGTATTATGATGAGTGTGTAAATACACACACTATCACCAGATGTACCAATAGTAGATTACATGTATATTATGATGAGCGTGTAAATACACACACTATCACCAGATTCACCAATATTACATTACATGTATACTATGGTGAGCGTGTAAATACACACACTATCACCAGATTTCCAAATATTGCATTACATGTATACTATGGTGAGCCTGTAAATACACACACTATCACCATATTTACCAATATTATATTACATGTGTATTATGATGAGCGGGTAAATACACACACTATCACCAGATTTACCAATATTATATTACATGTATACTATGGTGAGCCTGTAAATACACACACTATCACCAGATTTACCAATATTATATTACATGTATATTATGATGAGCCTGTAAATACACACACTATCACCAGATTTACCAATATTAGATTACATGTATATTATGATGAACCTGTTAATACACACACTATCACCAGATTTACCAATATTAGATTACATGTATACTATGGTGAGCCTGTAAATACACACACTATCACCATATTTACCAATATTATATTACATGTGTATTATGATGAGCGGGTAAATACACACACTATCACCAGATTTACCAATAGTAGATTACATGTATATTATGATGAGCCTGTAAATACACACACTATCTCCAGATTTACCAATATTATATTACATGAATATTATGATGAGCCTGTAAATACACACACTATCACCAGATTTACCAATATTATATTACATGTATATTATGATGAGCCTGTAAATACACACACTATCACCAGATTTACTAATATTATATTACATGTATATTATGATGAGCCTGTAAATACACACACTATCACCAGATTTACTAATATTATATTACATGTATATTATGATGAGCCTGTAAATACACACACTATCACCAGATTTACCAATATTATATTACATGTATATTATGATGAGCCTGTAAATACACACACTATCACCAGATTTACTAATATTATATTACATGTATATTATGATGAGCCTGTAAATACACACACTATCACCAGATTTACTAATATTATATTACATGTATATTATGATGAGCCTGTAAATACACACACTATCACCAGATTTACCAATATTAGATTATATGTATATTATGATGAACCTGTAAATACACACACTATCACCAGATTTACCAATATTATATTACATGTATATTATGATGAGCCTGTAAATACACACACTATCACCAGATTTACCAATATTATATTACATGTATATTATGATGAGCCTGTAAATACACACACTATCACCAGATTTACTAATATTATATTACATGTATATTATGATGAGCCTGTAAATACACACACTATCACCAGATTTACTAATATTATATTACATGTATATTATGATGAGCCTGTAAATACACACACTATCACCAGATTTACCAATATTAGATTATATGTATATTATGATGAACCTGTAAATACACACACTATCACCAGATTTACCAATATTATATTACATGTATATTATGATGAGCCTGTAAATACACACACTATCACCAGATTTACTAATATTAGATTATATGTATATTATGATGAACCTGTAAATACAAACACTATCACCAGATTTACCAATATTAGATTACATGTATACTATGGTGAGCCTGTAAATACACACACTATCACCATATTTACCAATATTATATTACATGTGTATTATGATGAGCGGGTAAATACACACACTATCACCAGATTTACCAATAGTAGATTACATGTATATTATGATGAGCTTGTAAATACACACACTATCACCAGATTTACCAATAGTAGATTACATGTATATTATGATGAGCCTGTAAATACACACACTATCACCAGATTTACTAATATTATATTACATGTATATTATGATGAGCCTGTAAATACAAACACTATCACCAGATTTACTAATATTATATTACATGTATATTATGATGAGCCTGTAAATACAAACACTATCACCAGATTTACTAATATTATATTACATGTATATTATGATGAGCCTGTAAATACACACACTATCACCAGATTTACTAATATTATATTACATGTATATTATGATGAGCCTGTAAAAACACACACTATCACCAGATTTACCAATATTGTATTACATGTATATTATGATGAGCCTGTAAATACAAACACTATCACCAGATTTACTAATATTATATTACATGTATATTATGATGAGCCTGTAAATACAAACACTATCACCAGATTTACTAATATTATATTACATGTATATTATGATGAGCCTGTAAATACACACACTATCACCAGATTTACTAATATTATATTACATGTATATTATGATGAGCCTGTAAATACAAACACTATCACCAGATTTACTAATATTATATTACATGTATACTATGGTGAGCCTGTAAATACAAACACTATCACCAGATTTACTAATATTATATTACATGTATATTATGATGAGCCTGTAAATACACACACTATCACCAGATTTACTAATATTATATTACATGTATATTATGATGAGCCTGTAAATACACACACTATCACCAGATTTACTAATATTATATTACATGTATATTATGATGAGCCTGTAAATACAAACACTATCACCAGATTTACTAATATTATATTACATGTATATTATGATGAGCCTGTAAATACACACACTATCACCAGATTTACTAATACTAGATTACATGTATAGTATGATGAGCCTGTAAATACACACACTATCACCAGATTTACTAATATTATATTACATGTATATTATGATGAGCCTGTAAATACACACACTATCACCAGATTTACCAATATTGTATTACATGTATATTATGATGAGCGTGTAAATACAGACACTATCACCAGATTTACCAATATCACATTACATGTATACTATGGTGAGCCTGTAAATACACACACTATCACCATATTTACCAATATTATATTACATGTGTATTATGATGAGCGGGTAAAAACACACACTATCACCAGATTTACCAATATTATATTACATGTATACTATGGTGAGCCTGTAAATACACACACTATCACCATATTTACCAATATTATATTACATGTATATTATGATGAGCGGGTAAATACACACACTATCACCAGATTTACCAATATTATATTACATGTATATTATGGTGAGCCTGTAAATACACACACTATCACCAGATTTACCAATATTATATTACATGTATATTATGATGAGCCTGTAAATACACACACTATCACCAGATTTACCAATATTAGATTACATGTATATTATGATGAACCTGTTAATACACACACTATCACCAGATTTACCAATATTAGATTACATGTATACTATGGTGAGCCTGTAAATACACACACTATCACCATATTTACCAATATTATATTACATGTATATTATGATGAGCGGGTAAATACACACACTATCACCAGATTTACCAATAGTAGATTACATGTATATTATGATGAGCCTGTAAATACACACACTATCACCAGATTTACCAATATTATATTACATGTATATTATGATGAGCCTGTAAATACACACACTATCACCAGATTTACTAATATTATATTACATGTATATTATGATGAGCCTGTAAATACACACACTATCACCAGATTTACCAATATTAGATTATATGTATATTATGATGAACCTGTAAATACACACACTATCACCAGATTTACCAATATTAGATTATATGTATATTATGATGAACCTGTAAATACACACACTATCACCAGATTTACCAATATTAGATTATATGTATATTATGATGAACCTGTAAATACACACACTATCACCAGATTTACTAATATTATATTACATGTATATTATGATGAGCCTGTAAATACACACACTATCACCAGATTTACTAATATTATATTACATGTATATTATGATGAGCCTGTAAATACACACACTATCACCAGATTTACTAATATTATATTACATGTATATTATGAGGAGCCTGTAAATACACACACTATCACCAGATTTACTAATATTATATTACATGTATATTATGAGGAGCCTGTAAATACACACACTATCACCAGATTTACTAATATTATATTACATGTATATTATGATGAGCCTGTAAATACACACACTATCACCAGATTTACCAATATTAGATTATATGTATATTATGATGAACCTGTAAATACACACACTATCACCAGATTTACCAATATTATATTACATGTATATTATGATGAGCCTGTAAATACACACACTATCACCAGATTTTCTAATATTAGATTATATGTATATTATGATGAACCTGTAAATACAAACACTATCACCAGATTTACCAATATTAGATTACATGTATACTATGGTGAGCCTGTAAATACACACACTATCACCATATTTACCAATATTATATTACATGTGTATTATGATGAGCGGGTAAATACACACACTATCACCAGATTTACCAATAGTAGATTACATGTATATTATGATGAACCTGTTAATACACACACTATCACCAGATTTACCAATATTAGATTACATGTATACTATGGTGAGCCTGTAAATACACACACTATCACCATATTTACCAATATTATATTACATGTATATTATGATGAGCGGGTAAATACACACACTATCACCAGATTTACCAATAGTAGATTACATGTATATTATGATGAGCGGGTAAATACACACACTATCACCAGATTTACCAATAGTAGATTACATGTATATTATGATGAGCCTGTAAATACACACACTATCACCAGATTTACCAATATTATATTACATGTATATTATGATGAGCGGGTAAATACACACACTATCACCAGATTTACTAATACTAGATTACATGTATACTATGGTGAGCCTGTAAATACACACACTATCACCAGATTTACCAATATTATATTACATGTATATTATGATGAGCCTGTAAATACACACACTATCACCAGATTTACTAATATTATATGACATGTATATTATGATGAGCCTGTAAATACACACACTATCACCAGATTTACCAATATTAGATTATATGTATATTATGATGAACCTGTAAATACACACACTATCACCAGATTTACCAATATTAGATTATATGTATATTATGATGAACCTGTAAATACACACACTATCACCAGATTTACCAATATTAGATTATATGTATATTATGATGAACCTGTAAATACACACACTATCACCAGATTTACTAATATTATATTACATGTATATTATGATGAGCCTGTAAATACACACACTATCACCAGATTTACTAATATTATATTACATGTATATTATGATGAGCCTGTAAATACACACACTATCACCAGATTTACTAATATTATATTACATGTATATTATGATGAGCCTGTAAATACACACACTATCACCAGATTTACCAATATTAGATTATATGTATATTATGATGAACCTGTAAATACACACACTATCACCAGATTTACCAATATTATATTACATGTATATTATGATGAGCCTGTAAATACACACACTATCACCAGATTTTCTAATATTAGATTATATGTATATTATGATGAACCTGTAAATACAAACACTATCACCAGATTTACCAATATTAGATTACATGTATACTATGGTGAGCCTGTAAATACACACACTATCACCATATTTACCAATATTATATTACATGTGTATTATGATGAGCGGGTAAATACACACACTATCACCAGATTTACCAATAGTAGATTACATGTATATTATGATGAGCTTGTAAATACACACACTATCACCAGATTTACAAATAGTAGATTACATGTATATTATGATGAGCCTGTTAATACACACACTATCACCAGATTTACTAATATTATATTACATGTATATTATGATGAGCCTGTAAATACACACACTATCACCAGATTTACTAATATTATATTACATGTATATTATGATGAGCCTGTAAATACAAACACTATCACCAGATTTACCAATATTATATTACATGTATACTATGGTGAGCCTGTAAATACAAACACTATCACCAGATTTACTAATATTATATTACATGTATATTATGATGAGCCTGTAAATACACACACTATCACCAGATTTACTAATATTATATTACATGTATATTATGATGAGCCTGTAAATACACACACTATCACCAGATTTACTAATATTATATTACATGTATATTATGATGAGCCTGTAAATACACACACTATCACCAGATTTACTAATATTATATTACATGTATATTATGATGAGCCTGTAAATACACACACTATCACCAGATTTACCAATATCACATTACATGTATATTATGATGAGCCTGTAAATACACACACTATCACCAGATTTACTAATATTAGATTATATGTATATTATGATGAGCCTGTAAATACAAACACTATCACCAGATTTACTAATATTATATTACATGTATATTATGATGAGCCTGTAAATACACACACTATCACCAGATTTACCAATATTATATTACATGTATATTATGATGAGCCTGTAAATACACACACTATCACCAGATTTACTAATATTATATTACATGTATATTATGATGAGCCTGTAAATACACACACTATCACCAGATTTACTAATATTATATTACATGTATATTATGATGAGCCTGTAAATACAAACACTATCACCAGATTTACTAATATTATATTACATGTATATTATGATGAGCCTGTAAATACAGACACTATCACCAGATTTATCAATATTAGATTACGTGTATATTATGGTGAGCGTGTAAATACACACACTATCTCCAGATTTACCAATATTATATTACATGTGTATTATGATGAGCGTGTAAATACACACACTATCACCAGATTTACCAATATTAGATTAAATGTTTATCATGATGATCCTAATGTGTGACTCCTAACAAAGAACTAAAAATGAAGCCCCAATAGTTTTACATTCATGTTTATTAGTTCGAAGAATATGAGAGCTATACTTTTCACCTTGAAGTCGGGATCACACCTTGGTAAAGGTTTTTCATGCACGTACTTATAAACTGCATGTATTGCATTCATTTTCTATAACCCTACCCAACTACCACACCTATGTAGATTATTAAGTTAGACTAGATGCATTACATTAAACTTTCTACAATACTTTACAAATACCACAACTATGGAATTAATCAAGTTTGATAAGTCTATCCTGCATTAAATGCAAATTATGCCCTTGTTTTACTTAGAAATTCTGGTTAAAGCTTTGCATGCAACTAAATTAAGAGTCCAAATCTCAGTATTTACTTGATGCATTGCATTCAAACTTTATACAATCCTACCCAACTATCTTACCCATGTCGATTATAAAGTCAGATAACTATATCCAGCATGTTATGCAAGTTATAGCCCTTTTTTACTTAGAGATTCTGGTTAAAGTTTGCTTGCAACTAAGTTAAGAGTCCATATCTCAGTATAAAGCCGTGGTCACATCCAAGACTTCAAGAAACACATTTTCAACATGTTCAAAGTATCTCTACGGTGATCTTGGATGCCAAGACCCTATTGTAACCGTAGTGTGAACGTAATTGACTCTATTATACTGTATTTGACCCTACTTGACCGTAGTTCACACGTAGTGATACACTAGTTAACCCTAGCCATTATGCTCGAACATACGTCACCCTACTTCAACCTAGTTGACCGTATTTAACCCTACTTGACCGTTGTTCAAACGTTGTTCAACGTAGTTGTCCGCAGATGCACGTATTGATACCCTAGTTAACCCTAGCCATTATGCTCGAACCTACTTCACCCTACTTCTACCTAGTTGATCGTATTGGCACTACGGTAAACTACGTTCAAATGAACTGCAGTCAACTACGGTCAACTACGTACGTGACCGTAACATGTGACCACGCATTAAACTTGATGCAATGCCTTTAAACTAAATTATAACCCTTCCCAACTATCACACCTTTGTAGATTATTACGTTTAATAACTCTATTTTGCATTTTATGCAAGTTATGGTCCTTTTTGGACTTAGAAATTCTTGTTAAAGTTTTACGTGCAACTACATTTAGAAACCACATCTTAGTAACTACTTGATGCATTGCATTGAAAGTTAATACACTCCTTCCCAACCATCACACATATGTAACTGATTAAGTACGATAACTCTATACAGCGAATAATGCAAATTATGGCCATTTTTTTACTTAGAAATTATGGCTGGCATTTTGCTAGAAACTAAATTAAGAGTCCATATCTCAGTAACAACCTGAAGCATTTAATTGTGTTGAAACTTTATACAACCCTTCCCAATTTCACAACAATGTAAGATAACTCTATCCGGCATATGATGACAATTAGTGCCCTTTTTTTACTTAGAAATCATTTTCAAAGTTTTGCGTGCATCTACATTAAGAGTCTATATTTAATTATTTAATAAACGTTGGAAGAGTCGAGTGCGCCGTCCTCCGACAGCTCTTGCTAGTTCAATACCGGAACAATACTACCATTCGCCAGATGCGGCTTTTATTATTGCATTGACACACTATATTACAATTGTGACACACTATATTACAATTGCGACACACTATATTACAATTGAGACACACTATATTACAATTGTGACACACTATTTTACAATTGTGACACACTATATTACAATTGTGACACACTATATTACAATTGTATGTTGATACTTCCACAGGCCCAATTGAGAGTATGAGGGACGACTTTTGGAGAATGATCTGGCAACATAAATCTAAGAATATCGTCATGTTGACCAACCTGATTGAGAACGGTGCGGTAAGTTATTAGTTGTAGGTCACTTGTCCTGCTTGAGTATTGTTTCTTATTTCTTTACGTTGTTTTCAACACGTGCGTAGTGTAACACGTAATAGATATACGTTAGAAAGTAACGATTCAAACACTGGTTTAGAGAGCAGTTTGATGTTAAACTAATGCATGTTGTAAGATGTTTTAAGTTGCGCCTAGCAGCATGAAAGTTGGCTAAAATCTACCTTTCGAAATATAGGTCTTTTTGTATGTTTAACTTTATCCGTAGATCAACATATTTACTCATGTTTTTAAAACCAACTCAAAACTGATATTTAAAACAAATTCTGAGTTTGCTAGTCTTACTTACATACCATAGATGACATGTCATGTATATATATGTTAAATTGTGTGTAATGAAAAGAAGCTGTAATAGCTTATGTCAATAAAATCTTGACTTGACTTGTTTTGACAAAACCAATCTTAAAATGTCTAAAGATGTTAGAATTTTTTTTCACAGGCGACACTGAGCCAAAACGTTCAAGTGTTGCACATCAATTTACCTACAAACGGTTAATTATTGTGTCATTCTCGATGTTCAAAACGGTTTCTTGAGTCGTCATGTTATCTATTCATTAGCGGTAGGTTCGTACTGCCTGTTACAATGTTATTTTGTCTATCTATGTTATATTCTCATTCAAGTCTTGAATATAAAAAAAAATAGACATTTTCAAAACTATATGAAAATACTTTTGTAATGTAATTGTAATCTACAGCATTTGGATTTTGCTTAATCTTACGGTATACAATGGCAAAGCGTAACATGTAGATGTAACGCTGCAGCTTTCGTTACATTTTCAAAGAAAATATTAAATACTACCTTGGTTTTGTTGTTTATAATCGGAAAATGCGTGAACCTAAATCGGTATATTTACAACGGTAATGACTCAATGAGTTAGGTCATATGTCGATTGCACTGTGTAACATTTTGCCCGGTCTTTTGTAAACAAAGACCATACAAACACTATACCCTCATATGCTGATGGATTGGGTGCTTAAGCCCGTTTTGCTAATACATCAGTTTTCGCATACATTTGATTAGCATTCAACCGTAGGTATTTAATCTTGCATTAGACACATAACCGACACACGATTAAATATTGATATGCTTAATTAAAGACTGTTATTAATTGTATGCATGTTGTAGCCATGTCAATTACAGTGTTGTAAACAGTTTTATTTTTCTGCCCCGGTCTCTCCACGGATGAATAAGTTATAAAGCGTATTTGCATTATCATTGCAGGATAAGTGTATTTTGTACTGGCCGCCCTTAAATGAAAATACGGTGACATACGGTAAAATAACAATTACTTTGCTGTCTGAGAAGTCAACTGTAGATTATGTTTTACGCTATATGGAGATAAGCAAGGTATGTACACCGTTCAGACATTGACAATCTTGTCACGCACTGATATACTTAAATTGTTTGTCATTTTCTGATCGGATTTAATTTATAACAAATGTGAACGCATATGAAACGCTCAAGATGTCCGAGAAAAGAAGGAGTATCTTAATATCTATCTATCTGATGTCATGCCGAGCGGATTGACTCTTTAGTGTTTCCACAATTACCATACTCTTAAAGAAGATTGCATCTTCAATTATTACACTGTAAACTGTTTATAATGTGCTAATGTAGTTAACCATTACCAACATGCATTTAAGCTGCAACAGACAGCTTTTGAAAACATTGAGATAAGAGAAGACAAAATTCACCATGAGCAATTTTTCAATTTTCCACAACTTCGTCTTCACTTTTCAATATTGAACATTTTTGCTTTTTATTAAAAAGAAAATCATATTCGCCAAATACAAAGATGCCACTTGTAGACAATTTTAGGTTTTAACATCGTTAAAACCTTTTTTGTATATTTAGGAAGGAGAAGACAGCACACTGCCAGTGACTCAGTTCCACTACCGAGCTTGGCCTGATAAATCCTATCCAGATAGCACATGGTCGCTGGTCAAGTTTTGGCTGACGGTGGAAGGAGACACGTCCAATGCGATAGACAGTGGACCAATTGTCGTGCACTGCAGGTTATTTACATGAGTTATAATGCATTTAATCACCTCGGATTCAACATTATTTGATTTGAGCTAATGCTGCCCCGTTTATCACGTTAAAAACGTTTGAATTTCCAACAAAGTATTTTTCATATGTTACATATGCGCCGCGTTTCGCAATGTTGCGTCTTATAAACTCTCGGTAACGGGGGAATCATATAATAGTTAATGAAGTTATTGGACTTCAATTTTATTTGTTTCTCAATGACTAAATGATATATAGACTGTGGAGATACAAATATACCAAGACCCCAAATCGCTACACGTCTGTACTTTTAGTCACATTTCAATATTTCGATGGCTATTAATGGGCAAAACATGCTTTCATACTCTGAATAATACAATGCAGTAACACATAGAATGCTACCTCTACATAAACGATACATTTATCTAATATTCACACGATTGTTTCAGTGCGGGTATCGGCAGAACTGGAACGTACATAGCTCTCGACAATGCGTACTATCAGGCGAAAAAAGAGGGGGCTGTACGGATACTTGATGTCGTTAAGTCGTTAAGAGAACAGCGTATTGGCATGGTACAAACACAGGTTAGACGTTAGAATTTTGTGATCATACTTTTTACGTATTTATATCATTAATATGAATTGAATATAAAATGTACTTTTAATGATGAGGTGAATTATCCTTGCCTGATCAAGCAATTGATGCATTATGCACATATATTTCCTAGACGAAGATCCACACCAGTCTGTGCATCTACTCTAAAGATAGTCATTCAAGCATCACAGATACCTCTCTGATGACCGGTTTATAACCCACAAATCGGATTATACAGAACCACTTCTAGGGACTTGTGGTGTTTATGCGTCTGCGTACAGTGACGACCCGTGCGAGCCTGTGTATTTATACTAGCGTTCACTGTCCGTCTAGACTTATTTCAGTCTTGGATGCATATTTTGACAAATAAATAGGATTTTAGCTACACTATTTTACACAATTTTACCTTCATATCACCCATTACTTAGAGTCAATGATATCATGAATTGCTAGACGCAGGTATGTAAATGATTGTGTTTGCTTTGATCTGTAGTATTTGAAAGCCCTTCAATAATATGTTTCAGTGTGACGCTGGTATTATTATAATTTTTGAAGGAGGATTGTAAAGGTATTCAGATGTATTATGCACGCATTCATTATAATTCCATGCAGCTTATTACGTTTCACATTTCACAGCTATTGTTCATTCCATTACATATACAATTTGAATATGCTGTTTTGCCTTAAAAATAGTTGCCATCGGATGAATGGTTCAAGCTCTTTGTCATCTAGGAATATTTTACTTTTAGGATAGCCTCTATTCAAACCTAGCGCATGTGCAGATTTGCGTTTTTTCACTATTTGTATAATTGTTGGCCAACGCGATTGAATTATTTGTTTTATACAAACTAGGACCAGTATGTGTATCTTTACGAAGCCGTCGCTGACGCCCTTCTATTCGGTACCCATTTTATTTGGTCTACGCAGTTTGAAGATGTGTATGAGTATCTTTCACAAAAAGAAAAGGGATCGTACATTACACGACTACAGACTCAGTTCAATGTAAGTATGACATTGAGAAACTTTAATTGGTAAGGATAAGGTGTTGTATTGAAATATAAAAAGAGGAATATACTTGTATATTGGAAGTTGGATGAGGAAAACTTTAAACAACTCGTTTTCTGATTGAACATATAGCTTCTGGTATAGTTCAAGTCAAGCCGTCATTATTTAATTGGTAGCGACAAGGACTTTGAATCCAGGGATGATTTGTTTGAAAACCGATTTCAGTCATTCATTCCCTCTGACATTTGACCAAAATAATTGTGTTAAGCTTCATTCGTCCTTCATCAATGGGCTCCATAGTCAATGCCAGAAGGTACCCAATTGCAATGGAAGAATGTACGGAGCATAACAACTCCGATAAAGTACGTAAGGTGAACTGACGTCCGTGATATGAATGAAAATTCGTTGAAAACAGGGTTAACATTCAAACAACTCTTAAATTTACTTTATGTATTAATGTTGACAGATTGTATACACTTTCGAAGAACACAGTATAAGTGTCTGAAAAAAAATGTTTTTGTCACAGGTCGTCTATAAATAATCGCTATTCTTATTTCATAACAGATTCTTGTTGACAGCAACGCCGATAAGAAGTCTGTTTACACAACCGTAGAAGACGGTGACAACGAATATTCCAATATCTTAATACACAAAAAACCTGCGGATGTGTCGAGTAAGATTTCATGATTTAATATTGTTCACTCAAGATCATTCTCTTTGACCTTACACCATTGTGCGAAAAGGGGAAATTTTCTGAACATCTGTCAATGTCCACAATAAATTTATACCTTTTTCAAAAGTATTCGTTAAATTTTCCAAAGCTTCATTTCTTTTAACTAAGCCAGTACTTCAAAATATCAATTCACGTTAATATAACGACAACATTATCAATAATGTCAGTATTTTGTTTCATTACATACTGAAAAGTAACATGCAATTGTAGAGTTATTAAACCAAATAAATAGATAGGAAATGCTGTGAAAAGCGTACCAATATTGTTTGAAAACACTGATACAATGTCTGGTTTCCTGTCGCCAATCTCCATCAAGTTTAAATAAACAAATCCATTGAAACCCCACAAATTATGATCAATGATATGAAGGGCATCGTTCCAAAGTGCTAAGTTTTCTTACTCAAAAGTTCTATCTACGGAACTAGAACAATTTCCAGAATCGTTGTGAAAATGAAGCGTGAACTATATCCTATAGCTATATCAGGAAATGTGTGTTTTGGATTAAACTACTATGATACAAAACGTAACATTGGCGCGATATTGTAAATAATATGTACATTGGTATACAATCCTGCATTTCGATCAATGATAATATGTCGCATTTTTCCCTGAACCAGGGGCGTAAAGCCAAGGTGAAAGCCTGTTGAACATCCGATTTACATTATTTAAAAAAGACGTCAATTTCCAATCGAGCATTACTATTTCAGGTGTTCATATATCTGACGAATCCATTTGAATTAATTTTAAAGTATTGGCCGCCTTTATGTTGACGCGATACCGAACATTATATTCCACTCGTTTAATGCATACTGTATTCATGATCAACAGTTGTGGCATTCTGTTCTCGAAGAAAAGACAATTTACCTGTCTTCATATCCTTGATGAAAACATACGAAATTTAGACGTACTTATTAATAAACAACTTATCATATTAGATGCTAGATTTTACTCAGGGCTACAGTGAAAAGTTTATACAGTCTTTTCAATTCACCGTTTACTTGTCTAAAAAGGTATGTATCATGCAATGCGTTACCGGACCCTTGATAGCAAAACACGAATTAATCGTTTCTCGGAAAATATTATTACAAATCCTGATAAACTATCTTACAGAATTAATAAATTTAATTTCATTGCTTATAACCAAACCAATACAACGTAGTGTTGGTTATCGAAGTAAATATTTTAACCCTTTCCCTCATACAACAATTTTGCAGCAGACGACTTTGAACATATTTTGTCAAAAAATGAAAAATCTCTATAATTGAATGGATAACCTATGAACTAAAAGTGGAAAACATTGTGGCAAAAGGAGAAATTGCTCGTTTTGAGCAATTCCTTCTTTAGTCACTATGTTTTCAAAAAGCCATATGCTGCAGAGTGGTAAGAAAGCGTCTATATGAGGGAAAGGGTTACGAATGCTTAAGCAACAATTGGACCAAACAAGCTTTTCACAAATCTAAAGATATTTTCATCAACAAGGCCAAATTACCGTTTGTATAAAACGGAAGACAAACATGTGCAATATCAGAAAATTCTGCCACTTTCTATTCAAAAGTAATGGTAAATATTAGTATCCATAATAACAATTTTTTAATCGAAAGACTGCGTTGGACGAATATAGAATGTTGTCAATGCGTTTTAATATAGTGCAATTTTGGTGTAATTGAAGATGACTATAAACGGAAAAATCGCCCGTTGAAACAGTGCAAGTTAATGAATATCATTTTAAATTTTAATAAAACCACCTGACAATTATCGCTATTCCGAAATCTCCCCCTCTCTCTACCGTTCTCTCTCTCTCTCTCTCTCTCTCTCTCTCTCTCTCTCTCTCTCTCTCTCTCTCTCTCTCTCTCTCTCTCTCTCTCTCTCTCTCTCTCTCTCTCTCTCTCGCTCTATCTCTCTCTCTCTCTCTCTCTCTCTCTCTCTCTCTCTCTCTCTCTCTCTCTCTCTCTCTCTCTCTCTCTCTCTCTCTCTCTCTCTTTCTAACTCTATCTCTCATTCTCGATCTCACTATCTCTCTCTTTCGAGATCGAGATGTCGCTGCCGTTGAACATTACACTCCAATTTAATGTAGCATCCGGGATCACTTACAGTTATATCTTTTTTCATATGACATATATGCAAAGTCAAATATTTGGATAGTCGGATAAAATATGTGTTAAGACATAAATAATATATACGAACACTCTCCTCTATGTTTCTATAGTTGATGAATACAGACCGAAATCCAAGAGTCTTGTTTATATGTTCAAGAAGTAGGAGCTTTGATTTTACAGGTTTGTGAAACTATTTAACCTTTTTTCATAGAATATATATTAACAGTAAAATAACTTACCTTACGAAGTGTTTGTAGCCGTGCTCGAAAATTGGAGAACACGATTGAAATTCAGACGTTTTTATTCTCATAGTTTAAGCCCTTAATATATTGAATTGCAAACAGAAGAATCAATCTGTCTATCTGTTCTGCTAAACAATTTCTCAAAAGGTGAGCAATTGTGATCACCTTTTGTCCGTATGCGTCGTGCATCATCCGTTGTCAACACTAGTCTTGTTAACACTCTAAAGGCAATATTTATCATCTAATATGTATGAATGTTTATGATCTCCCACTAGATTCTCAATCAAATCTTGGCAATGTTCGAAATTGGGTCGTGTTAGGTCAAAAACTAGGTCACAAGGACAATGAAGAAAACTCTTGTTAACACTGTAAAAGTATCGGTCATTTCAAGTCAAAAATCTTGTTAACACTGTGAAAACAACATTTTTCTCAATTTAGCATGTTGAAAAGTAGATCACTATTTAAAATTACAGCAAAGTCTTGTCAACTCTCTAGAGACGACATGTTTATGTCGGTGATATCTAGAGTTAGTAAATGTATCGGTCATGTCAAGTCAAAGTTCTTGTTAACACTGTGAAAACAACATTCTTTTCAATTTAGCATGTTGAAAAATAGATCACTATTTAAAATTTGAGCAAGGTCTTGTCAACACACTAGAGACGACATGTTTATCTCGGTGATATCTAGGGTTAGTAATAATATCGGGCATGTAAAGTCAAAAACTAGTGGTATTAAGGCAAAACTGAAGAAAATCATTGTTAACACTGGAAGAAGCGTTTATATTTTGAACATGTTGAAATATCGATGATATCTAAGCTAAGTTCCAATTAATGTCATATCGAGTAAAAAACTAGGTCACTATGCAAAACTTAAGAAAAATATTGTGGACATTCTAGTATTGCTTAGAAGACCACAACATGAGGTATTGTAAAAGACTATGTTGGTTTTTGCCGAGGCCCGGTAGTTTAATCGTAAGCGATGTGGGCTGTCAATCCCGGGGTTGTGAGTTCGAACCCCAGTTTGACCAATATTATTTCCGACGTTTGACAAAAGTCGTCACTGTTGGAAAGCGTCATTCGTCTACAACCAATCGGCTTACAGTCAAAAGCAGCCACTTGCATAGAAAGAATGTTGTATGGAATACTGGTGTGAGAAAACCAGGAAACACATGAGAAGGTGAACTGGCCGCCGTGAGTTGACTGAAACATTGTTGAAAACGGAGTTAAACTCCATTCAATCAAAGACATAATGTTGTTTTATCTTTCAAATCACTTTGGAACAGTTGTAGGTTCATGTCTAAATGTTTACCGTACGACTGTGTTACCATTCACAATAGAACCTTTACATCAAAAGCTGCAAGCATGTGTCGAACAAGTAAATTTTGAGAGCTTGTAATATTGGGTTGCCTTAATTTGTTGGTTCGAACACATTTATCAAACGAATAAACCTCAAATTCATATGTCCTTTTTCGATATCAGAACCACGAGGAAAAAGATGCATTCATCGTGTGTAAGTCCCCTACAGAATCCCGAATGACGGAGTTTTGGTCTTTGGTCAAGGAGCAGAACGTCAAAACGATCGTATCTTTAGATAATGTTTCCATGACATCCAGTAAGGTGAGTACTGTGACTTATTATAAATTTAGCTGTTTGGATACGGACAAGGGCAATATTGGAACTAGTACATTTGTATACCAGGATTCGCTTGTTTTTAAACACACTGGTAACGGGATCATGGCACAGACCACATGTTTGCATAACTTACACACAATCATGCAAAAGGTATAATGATGAGAGATGGACATACACATTGTCGAATTGACCCGAATGCATCGATAGGCGTTCCAGCTGATTATGTACAAGCAGTGACGCCAAATAGAAGATCAAAACAATCAGAACATCTGGACTGATGCAATAATAGGATTGTTATCACATTGTTACTACGTATTTGACATGATTGATTCATTACATCATACTGACATTTCAATACAGCGAGAGATGTTTTGTTTTACAGTCAAAGTGTACTTCAGTCCCTTTTGAATGTGTTTAACATCGCGAGCATATTTTACATGTAGTCTTACATACATTCAATTGCATGCAGATACCTTATTAGGCATTTGCAGTAGACATGTAGTGGCAAAAGGAGAAATTGGTAACAATTTCCCATTATGACATAATGTATTAGACTGTTTCCATTGTATATATGTTTATTTGTAGAGGTCGTCATTTCTTGGCTTGAAAAACAAGGCTGTTCAAGACAAGTTTGGCCTCTCTTTAGCAGAGGAGAGGAAAACGTCAATATTTACGGAAAAGACAATTAATCTAAAGGATTCTATGGTAAATATTAGAATAAGATTAAATCGTTACTTACGTACGCTGAATCAACTTTTCTTATTAGTCGTCATATAATCTTTAAGCATTCTGAATCATAAATCCTGAATTTGAATCAATTTACAATTTGAATTAATATGTTGTTCAATTATCTAACACTAAAGTGACCCTAAGAAAGAAAAAAGTCTAAAAGTTATCCAATTTCTGACCTATTTAGAGTCGTTTACTCAAAGCTTTTATCAACAGTTCTTTTTGTTTGAAAACACATCAGATATAAAAATTAGATTCGTCATAAGAAACTGATTGTTTTGGACGTATTTCGTACATTTGTATATCCTTCATGTACATGCAAAATTAACCCGTTTGAAGATTTTCTTTACAAAGGGTGGCAGTTTCATAAACTATGGACATTGCTTACTGTTGAATGTTCTTTGAGATATGCAGAAACTCCTTATGTTGAACATGTTCATGTTTACACCACTAGTATGGTCCATTGGAAATATATTGTTAATTTTTCTGTGTGAACAGTGAGTTCATATGCATTTTATTGAAATATACTGATGTTTAAACAATCTATTTAAATGCTCATAACCGAATTAATTTCGTTATATTTGACAGCCCAGTTATAAGAATAATTAGTGGTTATAACATGCAGAAAATGGTAAGTCGTCAACAACACTTAAGAATTGAAAAGTGTGAATGAAAGGGTCACCTATAGGAAAAGTTGTTTAGTGTACCTATAGTGAAAAAAACTGTTTTGCAAACATTAACTGTTATGTCTCATAATGTTTTGAGATTATGAATATTACAATGTCATGTAAACTTTCTTTAAAGTGGCAATATACCTTATTATCCCGACTCATTACTCATTACACCTTTCAATGAATAACTCTCTAATATTTTAAACACTTTACATTTAATAACTTTAGACATATTAAGGACATTACATATTCATATCATCTTATTTCTCTCATATTGTTAGGATGATATCACGATTTCACAGTTTGAATATGATAACTGGGCGTCCGGCGATAATGTTCCAAAAGACCCAAGCTCCATGGCTCACTTTGTAGAGGCCGTTTTGGATCGCCAACGACGTCTCAGTGAGACTGATCCTGTTCTTATCTACTGCAAGTAAGTCCTATTCCAAGAAACACGTTTACCATACCAAGTAAGGCAATAACGTATAGATAGTTGTGTCCAACGCCTCAATGTCAAGTTGTATCTTAAGACTATTTAATTAAAATGAAATGTCCTCTTCGTAATGCATTAATAAACGTGCGCAGTAAATCATTTCATAGTATGGCTTATGTATACTTGTATGATTTACATTGCAGACACGTACAGAGGATATAGTTGAATTATGTGACATACTTATGTACATTTTTATTCACGAAAAGGAAATTTCGATAGGACCTAGGCCATTTAATTTTGTTTCATGGCTGCCACATTGTATAATATATTCAGCAGCTTGCAATTGGTATAGATGTGGATTTCGTATTAAATTCATTGTACACGAGGTTATGCTGTGGAAAGGTGGCCGGTTACAAGGGAAGAACGGTGTATGCAAAAAAGTCAAGAAGGACATTGGTCGATTTACTTGCCTTGCCACCGTGAAACTACTGAAATAGTGCTGATAACGGCGAGCCGATCTAATCCATAACTTATATGATCTTCTTACCAGTGGCTTAAACACATTTCAAAAAGTTATAACGGAGCCTCCTTTGTGATATATTCCTTTGACCCGGGTCTAGTGCTTTGATGTATTAACGCCTCTGCCAGAGAATTGTCTGTTCGTCTACATCCACTTTAATCCGAGTAGCCTTTTTGAAACAAACATAGACTTATAGACTCATAAGTGTTATATCAATTCAACTTTATAAGATATATTCAGAAATGTCAACTAGTACCTTTACCCAATGACATGGCTCAGTTATAAACCGTTTCGAGGCTCATAAGTCGTTTAGGTTATTGTTGGGTTAAACAAACAGCAAACGACAAGTGTATTATCTAAGTCTGAATTGTGTTCATATGTATCTATCAGCAACGGAACCCAGCGTTGTGGAGTGATGTGTGCCTTGCTGAGCGAAGTAAACAGGATGGTTAGAGATGGCGGCCATATCAACATCCTTGAGACAGTCAAAATGATGAAGGAAAGGCATGATGGCATCATAGCAAACGTTGTAAGTTCATTTTATTTGTATACGTTTTAATTATAATCGTATAAGATTAAAACTCTATGTAGTTGAAGTTAAACGATTTGAAATATATGCTATATTAATTGGATGTATTTTTGGACGATACGATTTATGTTACTTTGATATCAAATCCAAATGAAATAATTGAGCAACGTATTTGGTGAATCCGCTGCCTATTGCAAGGAACATGTTATAAACGACACATTTGTCTTTTCTTACGTTTTGCAGGAACAGTATGTGTTTATCCACGACGTCATCCGAGCACGTATTCAAGCTAATACGTACCAGAACCAATGAAAACACTCACAGTCCACAATGCTTAATCCTGACGGTTATTCAGTTTTACATGAACAAATAAATGTGTATTTTTGTTTCCACATCATGATTCATTTTTGTGATGTATTATTTCTTTAATAATTTACTTTAAGACTGTGTGAGATATCTAATACATTAAGTTGATGGTCTAGCATTTATGTTTAATATAATGCTTAGGCCTACACTGAGGAGGTAGTTTATGCATAACTATAACATTATCAATATGATTTTACCATTCAACTATATAGTTTTTCTTCAAACCCAATCAACAGTCGATCCAATATGCGCACACACATAACGATGTGCTTCATATTCATCTATAGATAACTGTTTTGTTTTGTTCATTATAATCGTAGATGTTAATTATACTTGCATTTCATTATCATTTGTTGAACTGTATTTTTCAAAGGGTTATCATATTTCTAAAATGATTGATACATACTTAATATGTACCAGTTGCATCATCAATGTAAACATAAATAAGGCCATAAGAGAGAGATTTAGTTTTGGTCACATCACAAGAAAGCCAACGTTGGATAATGTGTGACTAGCGAAGATCTTGCTCTTCTGACCAGGTTCTTTACTGCCGGAAATCGAAGCAGATACACCTCTTGAAAACCTCTGGGGGAACGGCTGTGATCCCATTCTGGAGTACATGTACGTACTTTGATAATACATGACTTGTATTTCAAAACGTTTCAATGTAGGGTTACGTCAAATGTATGTAATCCTATGAGGGATTCATGGCGTTTGACTGCTGGAACCGGTTTTCGAAAAGCCTTTATCACCATTATACTTGTCTAAACTGTTGACTGAATAATTTAAGTTTTTTATCTTGGTATATAAATAATTGGCTACGGACCTCCCTAATGCAAAGCTGGACAAGTCCGTTTAACATATAAAGCATTGAAAAAATTAACATTTTCAAATGTTTTGTATCGTTATTATTTCACAGACAATTACAAAAAAAAATCTTTCAGATTTACAGATAAATAACTATCCCCATCTATTGTGTATTTAACAATTAAATCCAATATTTTGTGACTGTCGGAAATATATTTCTACACACAATTAAGTTATGTATAGTTTTTAACCGACAATACATAAAAACAAACAATCAACCGTACCTGCGAACAGAAAAGATAAGGTTAAGATAACAATCATGTTTTAGACTTAACCCCATCAAGTTGGTAGATGTGGTCAGTTTGCAAAAAAGTATGGATGTTTCCGTCTGCATTTGGCATGTAGAGAAAATGTTATCAACTTGATAACGTAAATGCTCTGTATAAAATAGATTAATATAAATAATCAGAAATGACAAAAATATGATATGGGCTATTGCTCCATAAGGAAACAACATAACGTATTTACGACTAGAATACATACAGATCAATTAGCGCGTACGGCATATACTTTGTATATATCTCTGCACTAATTCTATAATATTAATGTAAGTCTTCAACGACATCTGATAAGCATTTTCATTTGCATCAGAGTGCCTGACAGTATTGCTCCATTGACATGTACCTTTGATTTTAATTTAAAAATCCAGTTTTCTTTCGTCAGTTATTCTGTTTTGTTTGCGTTATGTTAAACGTGTAACACATAGTAATTAGTAATATATTTATGCAGATCCTTTTTTATTCTCCATTGTATTCAGAGTTTATTTTCTTTCCTTTCCATTTTTCAAACAGACAATCAAGACATTACTCTAAGTTGATCCAAGCGTCTCACTAACTTCACTAATAGAAAGCACGGCACTCACTCCGTAACTGCAGGAAGACATACCCTATGGGATGTTACAACCATTGTTTACGAGGGGGCATACAATAGATTATGTCACTGGTCTGCGTAATTTTAAAATGTTCACCGCATCGAATATATGGTCACGTTAACCTTAAAGGTATTCCCCAACCCAGATATCCGCTTTTGAAGTATTGTTATCCACGACCTAAATGCTGCGAAGAAGTCCCATTTTGTATACTGTTGAGACATTGACACATTGCAGAACGAACCAACGGTACTTCATAAAGCACAGCGCTTACCTGACATATTTTGCTTTTGCAAGGGAAATAAGAAAACAGTCATACGGGTTTAGGTCAGGGCAATAAGATGGATGTTCAACCTAAAACACTTTTATTAATTTTAAGACAGATTATACGTTTTTACTTATGTAGGCTGAAGCATTCTCATGAATAAGCTGTAGGTTTTTCCTATGTTGTTTTTTTGATAGAATATTTTGCCAGATATGAATGTCTTAGTAATAGAAATACCATTTAATTTAAATCAAGAACAACCACAATCATACACACAAACAATGTCATATTTCAATATTTAAAAGTTTGGGTCCTTCTGTTTTTCTATGCATTGTATAGCAGATAAAACGTCACGTACTGTAATCATTTGATCTCCCGTTTCTGGATGGCATAAGTATTTAATAGAGAGCATATCCAAATTTAACTGGAAATGGATACAACTACTACAAAATGGTCGTTATTGTTGGTGAGTTGTCATGGCAGGTAGGAATTATTTTTTCATTATGACCTAGATGTGTCGGTAGCTCAGCTGGTAACGACGTGGGCTAACACTTCAGGGGTTGTGAGTTCGAATCCCGGCTCGGCCAACATTCTTACTGACATTTGATAAAAGTCAATGCGATGAGCTTCATTCGTCTTTCACCAATGAGCAAACAGTTTATGTGGAAAAAAAGCCAGTTGCTTAGGAATTTTGTTGTGTAGATTACTGGTATGGGGAAAGCCAGGAAAAACATGAGTAGGTAAACTGGCCGCCGTGATATGACTAAAAAATTCCTGCGAACGGCGTAAAACTCCAATCACTCAATCAATAAGATGGGTCGTACTTACTGATAATATTGAAATTGTAAAATAGAGTGAGTAGCTTTGAAATTGATGATATCTTGGTTTCCTAATCGAATCTTACAACATTCGGTAGTGCGCGTGTAATAAGGAAAACACAGGAATTGTGTTTATCAATTTCGCCATAGATCAAGCAACGACATAATGAATTATGTTTAATAATGGTTACATGTCATTGATAATTGTTTATTGATAAATCCGTTAAATATTGTTGTTTATATATTTGATTGAAACCGTAATTTTGCAATATCAAAATCATATGCAGAAATTGCCTCGTTGAATATGTACTTATGTTCAGATATCAGGGTTTGCTTAAGACATTAGATGCAAACGAAATTTAACAAGATGGAAGCACCAAAATGTGATTATCAATATTGCTTTGAACGTGGATAAGAATTACATTGCGTACACAATTTAAAAGTAGCTCCCTTTAAGATTATCTTCACAAAATTATCATAAGCATCGATAGATGCTTGTTTGGGAAAAAAAGTATATTTATGAACAAGCCTGGTCAAACTGTGTCAACTCACGGATAAAACGTTCAACTCCTCAACTATATCTGATACCCTATGGCTATACCACTGGCACTAGAACCGCGTACCTAGGGGTTTCGTTGTTTTCTTTCATTGAACTGTGCCTAACGTATAAAGTTATCAAATAATACAAGACATCACATCTTTTAAAATGTTGCGCATTTCTCTGCACCTTAAAATAGTCAATAGATAGATATGTGCATACAAATAAAATATTTATTTACTATCCTATGTTGTTTTCCTAGGTATTAGACATACCTCAATGAAATAAAACCATTAACATCTTAAGTTTGCGGTTCTAGTTGCCACAAGACCATAGTGTGACATTTGAACTTGGTAGCAATCATTGTTATTCATATTCTCAAAAGCTCAGTTTGAATGATATATTTATATATATTTTTACCAAATATGTTTTGATAAATATTGCTTCTATAAATCGTGAATAAACTCTACTTTATGCTTTATGCTTCTTGTTAGTTCTCAATATTACATCCTCATTCCTCTCCCAAAACAGATGGAAGCATTGCGAGCAAAGGAGAAACTGCTCACAATTTATTATATCTCTTATATAATTTAACTTTCATTCATAGACAGTTACCTGCAAAGTCGCCTTTCGCAAATAGGATGTATATGTAAACAAATAATATGTAAACAGGCTATTTTGATCAGAGAAGCCGCCTCATGTTTGCAGTCAGATTTGGAACTGCACTGTTCACAGATACGTCAAAGAACGGTAGGAAGTTCATGAAGTCGCATTGATTTGAACATGTTATTGATCTACACACCTCAAAAACACATGTGTTTTCAATGATTGTTTGAATACGGCAATCGTTCCAAGACAACCAAGCTTAAACTTACTCATTGTTTGTAACATTACCACAACAGCTTTAGGCGCCTCGAGGAATGGAATTTTATTTCTTGAACAGTCTTCTACGTTTTATATTTAAACATATTTGTTTACAACGTTATAATAACTTCACTATCTAATAATTCATTGATGTTACTGTCTTAAGTTTTAAGATAATCAACACACCACATATTACAATTGATAGTATACAAGACCTTAATACAGTTAACCATCTTCTCTCGTATTGGAAGTTAAAGATACTCTTTAATGACCTTTTCGAGAAAACAAATATGTCACGAGATGAAGAAGTTGTAACGATTGGTGGTAAAACTTACGAAATTACCGAGCGCTTACCTGCCAAGTGCAATAAATCATCGTGAGTTATCATACCTTTACGGAAACAGATGGACATACCTATTTCCGGAAATACTTCCGCAAATAACCTAGCGTAATTATCGGGTACTACAATTCGATTTTGAGTGAAAGTGAATGGTTAACTGATAGACAAAATAACACTGAAGCTGCGCCATGCCAATTTCAGCCATTGGCATGGGGGAAATGGCAAACAAATCCGTAGTAAGTATGGCATGGATGATTCGTCTTTGTAACCAATGTCAATGATGCTTGCATTAAAAAAAGACAATAACATTGGCTCATAACTGTTAAACTGTTCAAGATAAAGTTCAAGAACCTTATTTCATATGCATGGGGTAACGGGTGTACTTGGCCTGTAACAACCATTACTTCCCCCTACTCCAATTCACCCCACTCGACTCAACTCGGCCTAGTCAAATCAAAGGTCTTGCATTTGATGTAGTTAAGATAGCCAGTATTACCAGTGTCAACTATTGTTATGTCAGCTGAACTATTGAAATTTAAGCTCAACCATTATTTCAACTATAACATTATCACGTTTGGTTTAGCACACTCTGGCAAACGGAATCTGGATACTAAGAGCGAACAAATTGACATTTTTACTTTTTATATTTTTTGAAAAAAGGAAATGATAATGATTTATTCATTTTGGTAGATATATTTAATGTCATGTTTCTTGAAAACTACATGATACAAATGTATGGACTTGCTTTAACAATTATTACCCCTTCTCTGCTACATGTATGTTGTATTGAATAAGATGTATTGCAGACAAATTACTGTTTCAAAAATCTATACCTGTCATATTCCAGTCACTGATGACTTGTTTACCATCAATTTAACATGTTAAAAGAAGTTGCAATCGGTTCGTCTGTAGATCGTTTTCAGTGAGCAATGCCACTTTACAGTAAACATTAAGCATATATAGGAACATGCATCAATTCCTTAATAGTCTAATGCATGTGCATCTTACCTTTATTTAGACCTTGAAAAAATGAAAGATGTTGAATGCCTTTAACAACGGTTACAATAGTAATATATATATATATATAGTAAATTTATTTATAAATGTGATCATTTAACCAGAAGCTACAAACAAAAGCTCCCATTTCAGACAAGCACATTGCAATTCATTTATAAATCCATTAATTGATAAAATTGTACAATTATATAGCGTTGTGTTCTGATAAAACATTGGAATATACGAAGATCGAGAAAATTGGACATATGGCTTCGATATGCTTGAAACAATTGCAGAACAGGGAAACAATTATGAAAAGAAGCACGTTATTCTTTTGAGCTCACCTGACCATAAAGTGTTCTAGTTGAGATATTGGGATCATCCTGTGTCCTTCGTCTTGCGCCGTCGCCAGTTATGTATTTAAACAACACCTCCTTAAACCACTGGGTCCAAAAACAGCGAAACTTTACAGAAATATTTCTCCTGTGATCCTCTTTAAAAAGTGATCGAACTATGGACTGCTGTTGAACGCGGCACAGTTTACAATTCAAACCCACAGGGAACCTGTTTTCTTATCAAGACCTATGGGTAAAACCACGATGAATATTTTAAATACTACAAATCATAATAAGTAGTAGCCTAAAAATAAACCTTTATGTAATTTAAATTTTGCTAAGAGTTTTATAAATACAAGGTAGATAAAATTGAAATAGATCATTCAAACAGTATAACACGTGTAATGGACTGTAGTTTTCAAAAAAATGAACCCAATCACGGGAATAAAGCCCTTTAAAAATTGATTTACGGCATATATGGAATAAATATTACATTCATGCACCCAGTACTTTTTGGCCAGCTATTGAAAATCGGTTCCATATGGAAGCTTTGATTGTTAGTATCTGGATTGACAAGGTTGCAAGTTCTACTCTTCACTTTAGCCAGGTATTTTAGGGATTGTTCTTCACGGCGGAGTTCTAGGGTTTTAATCCTTGCTTCCTGCTCCGAAGAAGGAAGAGCTTCAGAGCTTCTTACTAAGGCCTTATGTTTGGATCTCTTATGGTTAGTTTCTGATGCACCATTGTCTAGCTTTGGACGTATACGGGACTTAACGAGAAGTAAGAGCGAATTTTTATCTGACCCAACTGTTGTGCCCTTTAACATTCTCATTAAATTTAAGTCCTGTTGGCATTTTGTGAGCAGTTCATTGATGTGTGACTAATGTGAACGTTTCATCAAGATGCTTGCCCAACATTTTTACAGTCTTCTTCAATTGTATGTTTGTGTCTCCTAAAGATACATCAACTTGGTAAGAACTTTTGTGACCAAATAACACTCCGTCGGTTATTGCTTGAGAAAGCCCCATTGTTAGGACAAGTGCCAGATGAAGTCAATTCCTTTTCAGAGTCATCAGCAAATCTGTTTATAACCATCCTTGTCCCCTACGAGACATCAGCGAAATCATAAATGCAGATTGAGAAGAGTGGGGGGTATTATGATATATGATAGTACATATGCCATTTATATGACGCGTGCAGACATGGCTCCAAGGGAGGATTATTTAAAGACTATCTTCTACGACCCGTCACATCCTGCCAGTTATGCTGGTCCTCTGAAATTGTCCAAAGTTGTACAAAGAGAGGGGCAATACAAACTTGGAATTCACAGGATACGGAAATGCTTATACAATCAAGAGGCGTTTAGCATCCATTAACCTATACGATGACGCTTTAAAGGGCATCGTGTGGTTATTGCAGGAAATGACAATTTATGAATGACTGACTTAATTGATATGTTGAAATTTAAACGATAGAAGTACATTCTGCTTGTTTTAGACACATTCTCCAAGAACGTATGGGTGCGCCTTTTAAAATTCAAAACTGGAGACGATGTGATTAATTCCTTAAAGGACATCTTCATGAAATTAGGATGATCCCCCGCTAAGCTCATGACAGATAAAGGTATGTTGCTTTAAATGTAAAAACATAATTACATGTCTAGAATGTTATTAAGGATATCATAATTATGATGTGCTTGACACATACAAGTATCTATTGTTCTTAGGGAAAACCTTCGGGTCAATACAATTTCAGAAACAAAAATGAACTTTCCCACGCAGAACGAAACCAAGGCTTCTACATCTCAGAGATCCATATTAACCATTAAACATAAGATGTACCATTACTTTACTTATAAAGATGAGTACGCGTATATATAAGTACTACAGGGTATAGTGGACAGTTACGACCATACAAATCACAGAACAATTGGCATGCGACTAGCTACCTACTTCGCACACAATCGGAATGATGTCAAATAAACTATGAAACTAGAATCATTCAAATTCAAAATCACTATGTTCGTATCAGTCATCTGAAAAACATGTATGCTCGAGCAAACGATATAACCTATCTCGGTGAAGTGTTTCGAGTGCATATACTTTATCACATACGAAAATTGCCAATTTATAGACTTTAAGACTTACAACAAGAAGATATTAAAGGAACATTATATCACAGTGAACTACAGAAAATTAACATTGATCCCAATCAGACGTGGAAAGTCGGAAAAGTGTTAAAAAGCAGAGGCACAGAATAAAGCAAATAATACTTTGTGAAATGGAAATATTATCCAAAGAAATTTAACAGCTGGATGAAAGTCAAGTAAAACTATATGTAACACATATATTAAAATATGCCTGATTATTAAGTATGTAAACAGTTTTTGTAAATTAAATTTATATTAAAACAACGATTATAAAACATGACCTCCAAAATTTTCTTCCTTTTCAATGTATTTTAGAAGGTGTCCCTGAAGCGATATAGACCAATAGACAATTTCGTTTGATCGTCCCCTTTTCAAATCTAAACAAATCGTCTGCATTACAAGATTTACACCAGCAGGTTTAAACTAGTAAAGTACAGTGTTTAAGATACACACACAGGAAAAGGGTTATAGAAGTAATAACTGGAGTTTTGAAAATCAGTCTGGTCTTTTAACTATTTATCTGACCAAAACAGAGGTATGAATACTAGATTTAACAGTCTCAAGTGGACAAGGGATAAACATTACTACACCTTGACGCAACGAAAATAAAATCGTCTGCTAAACGTATTGCATGTATATAAACATCGTCTGCACGCGGTTTAAAAATTCGTCTGCTACTGTATGCTGAAGTAAATGCTGTCGTCTGCTTAAAATCAAAGGTCTGTTTTACAATTTAGAAAATTGAATGGAGTTCTGCAATATGTTTACGCTCTTGTCAGCGATATCTTCAACTCAAAACCGCATTTATAATTGAGTTGAATTTAAAGATGAGGTTAATTATAAAAGGCTTAGAATGAACAGATTATATGCAACGTATATGTACGCGCTATTTAAGATATATACATAAATTTTGTCATCTGCTACGACCGTGAGGTAAACGCAGGTACGTTGCACAACTGATGATAATAACTAAGGAAGCGTAACACCTCACTGATTTTAAAAAACTACTCTAGTCATAGCTTTAGCAGATTTTGATTCCGACTCAAACATTATTTACACAGATAGTCAAGTCCCAGACATCAAATATATAACGAAATGAATCAAAATAATGAAATGAAATGTAAATAATGGTTGATAGTGTATATACATATAACAAATTGAGATGCTTTATATTATAAACTAAGACATTAGCTATATCTAGTAACAAATAAATAGTCTGGTTCCCGACTTACAATGATACGCAATGATATGGGGAAGGTCCTCCAGACTAACCAACCATATGTATGTAGAATATCTGATAATATATATTTACTCACTACAATCATATAGTCAGGCTGGCGAAGAGATTAGCAAAATCTGAACAAAATACTTATTTGATATGTTGAACATGTTATCGGTCGCATACCTGATGTTAAGGATTTTTCCTATTATGGAACATACACAAAATTAATTTTTGCAGGAAGCATCTTTGTGTGAATATAAGTACTAATACATCTATGATTCTTGGAGAGTGTTGAATAATATTATTGTGTATATCTTATTTGACCTATTGTATGAGCTATAAGTGTTAACCAAGTTACGCCTCAAAATAATTCTAGAAGAGTCAATTGATTGAAAGTATAAATATTTCTAATAACTATTCTCATTACATATACTTACACTTCTGTTGAACTTTTAGACGCATCTTTCATGAACATTTTATAGCATTTTGTATATTTAGTTGTTCAATCATAAGTTGTGAAGCGAGACCGGTAGGTAAATATAATAATACACCAATATTTTTGTAAAGTTTCCAAATGCTGACCTCTGTTTTAATTAAACCTGTGTCGCTCGCGCTCGCCTTCTACCTCTTATCTACTGTCCCACAAATGTGCCTTCTTATTCAGTTTTAGTGTTGTTTGATATTGAGTTAAATTTAAGGTTTTACTTAATGGCAGTTGCTGACTATTGTTTGTTACAATAAAGCAATTTAATTCTATCAAGTACGTCATCGTCATCAACTCGACATGAAAAGAAAGTTTATAATTGTATGCCGTTTTTAGCTCGACTATTCGGATACTATGAAAGCTATTGTACTCACCCTGGCGTCGGCATCGACGTCACACCCTGGTTAAGGTTTTGCATGCAAATACATATATTTCACCACAGCTGAGTTGCTCTAAATGTATTGCATTGAAACATTATACAACCCTTTCTAACAATCACACCTACGTAAACAATTGAGTAAGATATCTCTATCCTCTAATAATTCAAATTATGGCCCTTTTTTACTAAGATATTCTGGTTAAAGTTGTGCGTGCAACTACATTAAGAGTACATATCCCAGTTACTACTTGGTGAATAGCATTGGATCTCAATACAATCCTTCCCAACTATCACTGCTATGTAAACAATTAAGTAAGATAACTCTATCCTGCATATACTGCAAATTATGGCCCTTTTATAATTAAAGTTACTGGTTAAAGTTTTGCGAGTAACTTCATTAAGATTCCATCTCTCAGTTACTACTTGATGCATTGCATTGAAACTTGAAACAACCCTTTCAAATCATAACATCTTTGTAAATATTTAAGTTAGATAACTTTATCCTGTATGTAATGCCAATTGTAGCCCTGTTTTACTTAGAAAATCTGGTTTAAGCTTTACGTGAAACTACATTAAGAGTCCGTATCACAGTAACTAATAATCGGTGGAATAGTCGAGCGCACTGTCTTACGGACATCTCTTGTTAACTCGAGCTATCAATGAATCTAGTTAATACCATACGCCGCCCCAACTAAAAATGAAAATGTTATGGATCGGGTTATTCTTGTTTAGCTTTAAAATAAGAAAATAAAGCTCTTTGAAATTTTGTGCAATGCACAAGCTTACAAGGCGTTCAATAAATTATATAAGTATTTGAGTTATGCTGAGGGACAAAATGTTCATTGCAGAGAAATAAAAAAGAGAGCAATAGAGAAATACAATCAAACCTCCTTTGCTCGAAAATTGTAACAAAGGGCAATAACTTGGTAATTAGGTAAAATAGAGTAATGGTTCTTGTATACTGCACTTCCTCGCACTGTGTTGTATCCTCGTATGAAGATTTATTAAATTCCATTTAGAAGTTGCAAAGATATTCTCCAGGCAAGAAAAAGTAAGAAAGGGCAGTAACTCTAAAACTCAAATTAGCTCAAATAGAGTTATGCTTCATGTTCACTGCACTCCCTCGCATTGTGTTTTACCATAGAATGGCGTTTTATTCAATTCCATCCAGTAGTTTTCAAGACATTTTCCGGACAAAAAAAACAGTAACAAAGGGCAATGATTCGGTAGTAAGCCAAACTAGAGTTATGGTTATTGTACACTGCAATTAATCTCATTTTGCTCTACCATTAAATTTCATTCTTTTGTTTTACAGATATTCTTCGGACAAGCAAAGGGTAAGAAACGGCAATAACTCTATAATTAGCTAAAATAGAGTTATGGTTCTTATACACTGCACTTCTTTTCATTGTACCCACTTAAAACTTTTTTTTTAGGAGGGGGGGGGGGGGGGGGGTATAATAAAGGTTCACTCATTCCAAAATCACTGTGTTCACGTACACTTGGTTTACGATTAACTGACAATCACTCTCTCCCAGTTGTAGAAGCATACCAAAAATGTTTTCGACTCTATTGTATATGGGAAAGGGTTAAACTATCATCGAAATTCGGGCATGGTATGAGCATTGCCAGGCATAGTTATAACTCCCTTCATGTGATTTCTTTACGATAGCAACCTCGCTGTAAACATGTGTCTACACTGATTTTACTGATACAAAGATGTCAATATATTAGAGAGTAAAACGTGTTATCTTAATCAACCAGGAAGTTTTACAAAAGCATGATAAGCTGATTTATAAACTATTGATTACAAGCACACTATACATCTGTAAAGTCACTTTATACTAACAGTTATGAAATGTAGTTCTTTCTTGTGATTTCTCGACACTGGAACCTCAGAATGGATACGTTTTTCCTCTGCATCACACTTTGTCTGTTACTTGAAAGTAGCGTGATTGGTATGTTGATTTCACGTTTTTCTTTCACGACTTTTACGTATAAACATGTATTTGTTGAATTTTTCATTTTTTTCAGCAGAAATAAATATTTGTCTCAATATAAAACACACATACACAGGAGAAACTACGAAAAATATTCGTTTTTATGTTGTGCATGTGAAGAAACATCTCACCTTAGAGACATGCGGAACATGACACCATATATTTTCAGGACGGGTTATAGTCATTACGCACTACATGGAATCATACCTATTCTCCTATGTACACGCATTCTGACGCGTATACACTATATCACTTTTGAAATTATTACGATAACAGTAAGAATGACTTAAAATGAACTTTTTCGCATTCGGTCACAACGTTTTCAATTATAATCTTTTATTTATAGAGTATGTTAACGTTTTTGCATATATGCTTTTTAATGAATGAATGTATAGTGTTGTATGGTGCATCGCCAGCTAAGGTCATTTTGCAGGCATTACACTCTTATATGCTTTTGAATTCGTCTGCTCCAGCGTTGCTGTATACTTTGACTTCTATTGATTAACACCTATCACTTATCCGGGATTAGGGGTTACCTACAGGTGTACAGAAATATAAATAAAATCGATTTATTTTGATCATTTAAGTATAGACGGTAATTGATCAGAATAATTACAATTTAAATGCATTTTATAATTCAATTGTTTGCTTTTGAGCGTAAAAGTACTCATCTCTAGAAATTGTCAAACGGTAACATCATTATGTGACAAGGTTTTGCAACGATTCTAAATATAAGTCTAATGAAACAAATCACAAAAGAAAAAAGAAATAAACGAAAAGGAACAATGGAAAACCAGTGTTACAGACCAGTTTAACGAACCATGAATACATAATACATATATGAGAAGTGTACGGTCTCACAGATTTAACCAGCCACGTGTGGCGAAGAGGTTATTTATTCTTCTTCTATTTCTAAAACAAATAAAGGTGTACTATGACGTTATACATATGAAAACGCACCTGTTATCGTCGTCCGCGACATAGTTGAAGATTATCATTGATCGTCTAATAATGATCATAACTTTTAGAGTGTCTATTAACAAATAGATACCAGGTCAAAGAAGTTGTAGTTCGTTGTGCCTTCCTTTACATCATGAAATCAATATACCCGAATTCAGTCATATACATTAAGAAACAAATTCGAAATGACTTGATGCTAAAAGAAGACACCGTTCATTTAAGTAAAAATAGGGTATAATTTGGTAATAATATAGAATAGTCTGAGTTAGACGAGTACCCAAAACAGAGTGTTTAATTTGGTAATAATATAGAATAGTCTGAGTTAGACGAGTACATACAACATAGTGTTTAACTTGGTAATAATATAGAATAGGCTGAGTTAGGCGAGTACCCACAACATAGGGTTTAAATTGGTAATAATATAGAATAATCTTAGTTAGACGAGTACCCACAACATAGTGTTTAATTTGGTAATAATAAAGAATAGTCTGAGTTAGACGATTACCCACAACATAGTGTTTAATTTGGTAATAATATAGAATAGTCTGAGTTAGACGAGTACCCACAACATAGTGTTTAAATTGGTAATAATATAGAATAGTCTGAGTTAGACGAGTACCCACAACATAGTGTTTAATTTGGTAATAATATAGAATAGTCTGAGTTAGACGAGTACCTACAACATAGTGTTTAAATTGGTAATAATATAGAATAGTCTAAGTTAGACGAGTACCCACAACATAGGGTTTAATTTGGTAATAATATAGAATATTCTGAGTTAGGTGAGTACCCACAACATAGGGTTTCATTTGGTAATAATATAGAATAGTCTAAGTTAGACGAGTACCCACAACATAGCGTTTAATTTGGTAATACTATAGAATAGTCTAAGTTAGACGAGTACCCACAACATAGGGTTTAATTTGATAATAATATAGAATATTCTGAGTTAGGTGAGTACCCACAACATAGTGTTTAATTTGGTAATAATATAGAATAGTCTAAGTTAGACGAGTACCCACAACATAGGGTTTAATTTGGTAATAATATAGAATAGTCTAAGTTAGACGAGTACCCGAAACATAGGGTTTAATTTGGTAATAATATAGAATATTCTGAGTTAGGTGAGTACCCACAACATAGTGTTTAATTTGGTAATAATATAAAATAGTCTGAGTTAGGCGAGAACCCACAACATAGTGTTTAATTTGGTAATAATATAGAATAGTCTTAGTTAGACGAGTACCCACAACATAGCGTTTAATTTGGTAATACTATAGAATAGTCTGAGTTAGGCGAGTACCCACAACATAGTGTTTAATTTGGTAATACTATAGAACAGTCTGAGATAGACGAGTACCCACAACATAGTGTTTAATTTGGTAATACTATAGAATAGTCTAAGTTACACGAGTACCCACAACATAATGTTTAATTTGGTAATAATATAGAATATTCTGAGTTAGGTGAGTACCCACAACATAGTGTTTAATTTGGTAATAACATAGAATAGTCTGAGTTAGGCGAGAACCCACAACATAGTGTTTAATTTGGTAATAATATAGAACAGTCTAAGTTAGACGAGTACCCTCAACATAGTGTTTAATTTGGTAATAATATAGAATAGTCTTAGTTAGACGAGTACCCACAACATAGTGTTTAATTTGGTAATAATATAGAATAGTCTGAGTTAGACGAGTACCCACAACATAGTGGTTCATTTGGTAATAATATAGAATAATCTGAGTTAGACGAGTACCCATAGCATAGCGTTTAATTTGGTAATAATATAGAATAATCTGAGTTAGACGAGTACCCACAACAAAGTGTTTAATTTGGTAATAATATAAAATAGTCTGAGTTAGGCGAGTACCCACAACATAGTGTTTAATTTGGTAATACTATATAATAGTCTAAGTTAGACGAGTACCCACAACATAGGGTATAATTTGATAATAATATAGAATAGTCTAAGTTAGACGAATACCCGCAACATAGGGTTTAATTTGGTAATAATAGAACAGTGTGAGTTATGCGAGTACCCACAACATAGGGTATAATTTGGTAATAATATAGAATAGTCTAAGTTAGACGAATACCCACAACATAGGGTTTAATTTGGTAATAGTAGAACAGTGTGAGTTATGCGAGGACCCACAACATATGGTTTAATTTGGTAATAATATAGATTAGTCTTAGTTAGGCGAGTACCCACAACATAGCGTTTAATTTGGTAATAATATAGAATAGTCTCAGTGAGGTGAGTATCCACAACATAGAGTATAATTTGGTAATAATATAGAATAGTATTAGTGAGGCTAGTACCCACAACATAGGGTATAATTTGGTAATACTATAGAATAGTGTCAGTGAGTACTCAATGTAATAGTCTCAGTGAGACAAGTTCCCCCCACATAGGGTTTTATTTGGTAATAACATTGTAGGACAAAGACCTGTTTACTCTTCAGTAACAGTAAACGATATTCTCAGGATCAGATAAAAAAACCTTCCTCATTTCCCCTGCCTACCAAAAACATGGTCACTCTCTATAAATTAAAGTATTTTAATTGAATAGAATTGAAAACATTGTAGCAATTACATGTATGAACAATACCACCTTATGCCACATTGTATTCAAATGTCATCTTCTGCAATTGAATATGCAGGTAGGAACCGCTTAAAAGAGTGAGATACAACCAACGGTTTAGTAACAAGACGTGATATAGTTGGCGTTCCGGGTTCGATCCCCTGTCGCGGCGTTCATAGTGAAGTCCCCTTTGGGCAAGGTACATTCCCTATCATATAACTGATTTGTTTACCCGTTGATCATGGATATGTGAACTGTTTACATGATAAAACTGAACTAATCTTCAAAATGGCTGATAACCCATAAACAAAACCAGTAGATGAAATTCCATTTAAAAATGATCCTGGTTATTTTAAAATCAATTTAAAAAAAAAAAAAAATATGTAAGGAATTAAGTATGTATATGAATAATATCACTCTATTGTTTAATAGTTTAGCACTGGGCCTTCTTCGGGTTTAATTATATCTCACTCGCAGATGCATTTTGACGCATCTGCAGCGGACGTAGTTTGAAAACACTGTGGTCAAAGAAGACATTTCTCATGATGATAATTGCTTTTCCTCAGGCAACAATGCTTTCAACTCTTTTCAACAAGTGTACCTTTGTATAAGGAGATTTCCTATAGTTTGTTTACAAGTTTTCAAAGCCGTCTACTGCTTATTCATTTTTAAGAAGGAATAATGCAAAAATACTGAACAATAGAATATAATTATTTCATATCGACATAGGTACCATTATATGTAAAGCACTGGTGCAAGACATTATAGCACACGATAAATAGTGAACTGGAAACCGTGATATAACTAGAAATACTCTTGAAAACAGTGTATTTAAGTTTACAGGGAAGGGGAATATAGGAGTCACCATGTTGATTGGTTGGTTAGTCGGTTGGTCGGTATGTCAGTCCATTATTCGTCCGCATCATAATAATTTTTAAAGCCAAATTATCTTGAAACAATTAATTAATACATATGACTTGAATAATTGTATGGATGAACACGTATTAAAGAAAAATTAATGCAACGGTGTTGGTGTTATAACTTTGAAATTATACGGTGTTATAACTTTGAAATTATACGGTGTTATAACTTTGAAATTGAAATTATACGAGCAACTTCTTCCTTTTCTCATGCCACCTGACGATAAACAATTTCAATCAATCAATATGATTTGAATACTTTTTTAACGAAGGTTACATAAGGAACTTTACTGCAAAATTATACAGAAATAAGTGAATACGTTAATATTTTGTCACTGTACTTCTTTTCTGATGCAGCAGTTCGCAGAATTCAACACAGAATTTATTCTCTGGACATTTTGAGAGAGGACACCAAAACATATTTCTGTGCAGTTCATTTAAAATTGGTAAAGTTTTTTTTCAAGCAGCTGTTGTTTATATAAATAGTTGCTGATGGATATTGCATGATGGATGGATGATTATCACAAAAGCTCACAATGAGCATGTTGTCCTCAGATTTGCTAAAACCAAATATAAATTTCAGTTAATTGATTTAATTGTATATACATAGCTACAGTGTCATTTTCTCCCCACTTAGATTTGAACTCAGAACTCCTGGCTAGACCAGGTGTTTTACCAGTTAAAACTATAAGGTCTCAAAATGTAGCTAAACACATTTAATTTACACTCAAGATCGTCCTACAAAAAAGTCACAAATGGTAAATGCCTCATTTTCTTTACCATGAAAGGGAATTTCTAATAAATCAGAGCCTGTGATAGTTTAATTGTAGTTTAAAATGCGTAACAAATGATGTTTTTCTAAACATTGAATTGTTATCTTACAACATAATTAATACATTTATATTATAACAAAGAACAATAGGTGACTAGGTCAATATGAATACACTTTGTGGCAACATGATATAAACAATGTGTGTATGTCTGCTTAGTAAAAAACAACCAGATTCCAGCGTGTTAAAACTGTCAGTGGACATGCACAGTACATGTACATTTCACTCATATGAATCCATAAACACTTTTCTTAATTGAAGGTTATGATTTCATGCTAATCTAGTTTAAATGCTAATGTATCTAGATAAGTTTAACAGACATCATCAATTCAATTAATCTCTTCAGACTGAGAGACACATATATTTAAATTCAAATTCAATATATATTGTATTGCATACAACAACTAACAGTAAGTTTATTGCAAATAAAGAAATTATAAAAAGTACAAACGGAAAAATATTTTTTTTAGAAGAATTTGCAATAAAAGTACTAACGAAGAAATATATTTTTGTAGAAGAATTTGCAATAATATATATACAATATATGTACCGGTATTTACTAAAGTTATTTAAAATTTAAAAAAACACACACTTACACACAAGTGGAAACTATAGCATAAAATTATTTTCATTTAATTCTTTCTGTACCAATGGCAATTTTAAGGCATTTCCAAACAATGCAGATTCAGTTTAGACAGCTCATAATTAGCTGTCTCACTTGATTCTGCATTGTTCCTCTTAATATTTAAAAAAATATCCTGTCAGTTTTCAGAAGGTGTCGATCCAGATTTAGACTGCTCTGTTTATAATAATGAATTTGATTTTAGGTTAAATTACGCCAAATACATCCGCTGACATGCTGATCTACACCCAAATAGTCCCTAAAAAACCCACTTTTGTTTGCCTTTATTTGCATATAAATCACCAGAATGCATTGAATATATGACATTGAGTTTAAAATCATTTTAAATGTGTATAGAATGCACTGGAAATGATTGATTGGATCACCTTTAGTATTTTGACATTGTTTGAAAGTGAAAGTAGAGAATGCTAAACACCGGTTTTGTCCGGGCCTGATTTGGTCCAAATTTTTGCCTGGTGCATTTTTTCTTGCATACTTGCAATAAGTATGTTCAAGAATAAATGTCCTTCATTGTTGGTAGATACAGTTAACAGACAAAGAAAACTACATGTGTTTGTTGACATAACACTGAGTAAAGAAAACCTAAACACTGTATAACTGGATATCTGTAAATCTGTTGATTGTCTATGCTAAGTTTATTCCCCCTTTGTTTCTGGTACTTGGCAAACACAGAGCATTAGCTATGTTGACTGAACAAGTTAAATAAGTATGGCCAGCATACACATGACACAGACTGTGCTTGCAAGTTTTCTGGGTTTTCATTGTTTTTCTTCTAAGATTCTTTCATTTCGGGGTGATATTAATGGTCGTAACCATGTGCCTGTAGAAGCGAGATTTTCATAGAGATAACCTGAATTATTTCGATATTTAGACCAACCTTGGTCAGGCTTTGTCTCTTTAATTAATATAGCATACTGATCATATCTACGATTGAAAATAAGGAAAATATGGCAGATAAAGCAAGAATTATAAAATTCTCACTGAGATCTGTTTTATGTTTCCTGGATATTTCTAATGGCTATGTCGTGTTGACGAACACCGGTCGCCGGACAAAGGGCGACCACAATAACTTACTTTGAGCATTTTGTGCTCAGGTGAGCTAACAATCCAATAAAATCACTCAGAAATAAGATCTTAAACATCTTACGGTTTGACACGTGGCGTGCTAACCCTGTGAACAGAAACACCTTGTTCTACTCAGATATAGACATCATGGACATTACAGTAAGAGGGAATATCACCACAGCCATGTTAAATGCAATGACAATTTGAATAGTACAGCACTGCCAAATTACATAACAAAGATAAGAAGAACCCTGCTCTTCTTGACCTGTCTCCGCAAAATCCATCATCAACCATTTCCAATATCGACGAGGTCGTTGTCAACTGAACATTTCGTACAACTGTACAAGTTTTAAATCAAAGTAACACTATATGTATAACGGAACTTTAAACTAACATCAAGTTGTATGCTGCATACATCTGTCTAGAAACCTATACAGAATGAAGATAATGTGGCACACATGTATCACCATCAGCCATTATAAATGAATGTTATAATGGTTCATTTCATTTGCCAGAAGCATCTACATTCTGATCGGGGGCTGCGATCCCGAACCTCTGATATTTCAATTTAAACAACAAAGTCTAGTTGCACACATAACAAACATTGTTTAGATCTTCTTAGAAACTTACAGTTAAATGCATATTCCAGCTCACAAATAAACATGATTTCAGGGGACTTGCATCTATAGATCTTTGCCATATATTTAACATCTGAATAAACTTGTACAGAATGAGGACAATTTGCCACACATGGGTCAACATCAGTCCTTTTGAATGACTGTTATAATAGTTTATTTCATATTGCCAGACACATCTAACTTCTGATCAGGGGCTGCGCCCCCAAACCCCTGCAATATCAATCTGAACGGACAGGTTGACTTGCACACATAAATAACAACAACTTGTTTACATCTTATTAGAAACCAGCATGTACATTCCAGCTGGCGAAATCCTTGATTTTAAGTGTACTTGCATACTTTTTTTAACCTATATGAATACATAAAGTCTTGTAGTTATTGAAGGTATTAACAGAGTTTAGTAAATTCTGATTGAGAAGAAATACTTTTCAGCAGTGGGCAAAAAACACAGTGGACCGCCTCGGCGGTGTTGTGGTAGAGCGTCCGCCTCAGGTGCAGGAGGTTGAGATCCATTCTCTGTTCGGGTCATACCAAATACTTTAAAAATTGTAATAATGGCTGCTTTCTTGGCGTTTAGTGTTGCGGGGTTAGCATAACGACTGACTGGCGGGTGTCAGGATAAATGGCTCAGTAGTACTGGTAACCTATCCAATAAACGCCGTGATATAACTTAAGAATTGTTGAAAGCGCCGTAAACATTAAAATACAACCCAAACAATTTATTGGTAACTCGCAACACGAATCTAGTTAAGCAGTTAGTATGTACATATGAAGTGAAATTCGCAAACCATAACCAGATAACCTATCAATTAGCTTTGTACTGTACAGAATAAACATGTAACGGGTGGGAGTTCTGGGCATTTCATGCCTGTTTTTAGAAATACGTTTCGAAAACATAAAATAAGTGGTAACACGAATCTTATCTAGTTAACCAGTATTATGTAACTTATTAAGTGAAATTCGCAAACCCTAACTAGATAACCTGTTAATATTGTACACAACAGTAACTGGTTATCTTACGGCAGTAATATGCCACCATACATATAGATTTCAAGCACACAGTACATATATAATATCATTTTAAAGTAACTGTTCTGTCGATGACGATAATTCATTAACCAATTCCTTGGATTTTCTTCTCCTAAACATTTTACAACAACTCAACATGTGAGATTACTCCCGAACACCTAAAAACGCAGTGGACAATTTCGATATTCAAAATAATAGAATGAACAGTTTAACACTTGTCAACCCTTTCCCATCTATAGACGCATATTGACGCATCTGCAGCAGAAAGTTTCTTTCAAAACGAGCAATTTCTCCATTTATCACAATGATTTCAACTATTTTCAGAAATTATACCTTCATTTAAAGGGATTTCTCAAATGTTTTACTAAATGTCGTCAATGTCGTCTGCTGCAGCTTTGTTGTATGTTGGAAAGGGTAAAACCCTTCAGAACATTCACAACCCCATGAAAGTTTAATGCACTTTCAAAGAGAACATAATGTTACCACAGATGACCCATGGTATCGATGTACGAACTATATTACTCCTTTTCCCAAATTTTAATCTTAATATTCAAAATTCCAGATTCAAGGGATTCGAAACAAAAACCGAGATATTCCGATATATTCCGAGTATTGATTATTTATATATAATCTCATCAATGGAAAAATAACTTAACAACCCTACATCATAAACTAAGTTTTACTTATTGACAAAACTGAATTCAACAGCAAATTCTATCTGAACCCTATAAAATGACAATTTCCGACAATTGACTCATTTGATCATTTATGTAACAAACAAACAAACTAATACAGACTTTTATCATGCAATGAGCAGATTAACGTGACGTATAACACTGGTATGATAAACCTTTTGTTTGCATAACTACTGGTATGATAAACTTTTATCTTTATCAGTCTACTTATTTTTAGAAATGACGTAATCGCTGGAACTACTTTTCTGAAATATAAATAAGCCGTTCAACCAGAAAAACAGCTGTTTTGACTGAGAAAAGTATTGACTTGGATCACCTTAAACTCTTTAGCTTCCGTATGACGTGTGTACACAATGTAATTTGGGCGCGTATTTGTGCACGCGCGTGACATCATTCTATTTATGGTGACTTCATTTATGAATGGGCTTTTGTTATTGTGAATGCTATTTCTTAAAACTAGTTAGAATGAGTGTAGATTTACCTGAAAACATAATTTTACATGCAAGATAACTAGAATATTAGAACTAGACTCGGCTGTGAGAAAAGATAATTGTCTCGCCAAAGGCTCGACAATTATCAATTCTCCCAACCTCGTCAGATAAAGTTCATATCTTAAGACAGGGACATAATATTCTCTATATACCCAACTATGTCACCAATTGATTATATGAAGGAGCAACTTCTATCTGCATAAAACAAATATGACTATTCTAAAAAGTCAATTTATTTCAAATACACCTAGCATTATAAAATAATACATGTTTCTTAACGAAAGCTATACATTGATTACAAAGCTATCAGTGTAAACAAATATGGAATCTTTTCCAGAAAATATTATGTTCATAATATGGCAAAAGCAAATTATTTTCCTAGTGCATTCTGCTCAAACACAATTAAAATGATATACACTTTTAATACACATTAAATGTTTTAAATGCCACCTTTCAAACTACTTAGATTATATTGTTCAGTTGATTCACTTTTAATGTGAACACTATAGGGAACCTATGAGTTTATAATTAAGTCACTGAGACTAAGAATCATAGAATGGAACAAGGTTCTTTACAATGAATTGAATGAAAAGGGGTATGTAGTCATCGTTTGTTTTGTAGGTTTTTTCTGTATATGGTCTGTGCATTCTTTGTCGTAGACTGACATATATTATTGGCAATACTCAATTGGATATTCTACGTTTTAGTTCGAGTTTGAATGTTACAATTGTATAAATTGAATGTAGGACATTATTGTTGCATTATCACTTAACAAAGAGCATTATTATATAGCTCTTATACTAGCTTAACACAATACTTTTCTTCAATAAGACACACATCGGTAATGGTCGTTTTAGCACTTTATTACCGATTTGAATATTGACCATTCGAACTCTGTCCTCTGGTCCCGGAAATGTCTGTGTTATCTTGCCGAGTTTCCATTCACCGCGACGTACATATGGGTCGATTACCATAACCACGTCTCTAATACTAAACTTTAGAGATGTTTTCATGCCACTTTTTACGAACACCCAATGTTGGTAGAAATTCCCTGAACCATCGGGTCCAGAAATGTTTAACTAATTCTTGAACCCGTCTCCATTTAATATCAAATGAGGTATTACCTACACTTTCAAGAGTGGTTGCTGTTGTAAGATAGATCAATGGAAACACGAAACAAAACTGCATCGAAGAAAACTCCAACTTGAGAAATGAATAGGCTTTAGTCTGAAGTCATCATCCCACCGAGTGTGTGACAAACACGTAAGCTGATTGACTTTTAATGTATCTCGTTTCTGTTCAACATTTGCTGCTACATCATATTTAAAACAATTTGTTGGCCACATGTCAACCTCTTTTGAGAAATTCTGGTATTTTCCATCATGAATGCTGTTCACTTGAGTCTTTGACCATTAAACCTCTTGAACCACTATCTGCTTAGTTTTGCTATGACGGAGTATAACACCATTGCTCTGGATTTCTCAAACAATGTATTTCATTAAGTCTTTTTTCTACAAAAGGCCTAATTTGACGGCTTTGATTACTTGTCCAATAAAGTGTGTTTGATTTAAAACAGTCAATGTCACATTGCCATAACACACCAACAGATTTAACTGCCGGAAACTCATTCTTACTCAACTATGTTTCCAATGCGCAATCTTGCTCAGGAATGTGCGCGATTACTTCCTTCGAGTTTGACAACCATTTCTGCGCAAACATGCCTACCTTTTGCCATATATCCGACAACTGATGATACAGATCTACACATGTGTTTGAGTCTTTAACTAAATCAATGCTGTCATCCGTGTCAGTGGAATTTAAAATAGTTTCTGAAGCTAACAGACATTCTTCCTTATAAAGTCTCGCATAGTACTTTGACACACACTGAGCCAGAAACGGTGAGGCATTCACACCGAAAACTAGTCTATTGAACTCGTAGACTTGTATCGGACTATCTGATCTTGATCTCCACAACAATCTATGGTACCTGCGATCAGGCATTTCGATTCCACATTGTAAGTACATTACTTGAATGTCACACGCAACCGCTACTGAATGACGCCGAAAACGAATAAAAACATCAAATAAGTCGGACTGCAGGGGAGGCCCCTGACCAATGGTGTCATTTAATGATAGTCCCTGATATTTTGCTGACGCATCAAACACAATTCTTATCTTGGTCGTAATGTTATCAGGACCAATAATAGGAAAGTGAGGTATGTAAAAAGAGTTTTCTGTTTTCGCGTCAACATCATTGATTTCCGAAATGTACCCATTTTTACAATATTTCTGAAAAATCTCTTCATATTGATTAGTTTCTAATTAAATGTTTTTCAGTATTTGAAATTCATTTTTCTGCTAATTCATAGTTATTTGTAAGCTCACTCTTTCGAATTCTTTCGTTTCATAGGATAGGAGCCTAATGTCTACTATTCACAATATGAATTGAGTTCTCTGTATTTTCTAATACAAGTTTGTCTTTCACTGAAAGAGGTTTCGATACAATCACTTCCTCATCAATTTCCAAAAAACGCTTGAGTGTTTCATTTAATTCACTGTTCTTTGAATTGTTTGAGTTAAGAAGAAATGTATGACTCATTGAACTATTCACATTTGGCTCTGGATTCATATTACCAACATAAGTCCATAATAACGGTGTTAGATGTGCAACAAGTTCTACCCGGCCGGGTAGCTCAATTGGTAGCGTATCTGACTCGTGATCTGGAGGTCACGGGTTCGATACCCGGTTGCGGCAACATTCTTTCGGGCGATGTTTTCCATTGCCTCTCACCTCTGATCTATGTGAGAAAGTAGTCAGTGGCTTCGAAAGAATGTTGTGTAAGTACTGGTGTGGGAAAGCCAGGAAAACATGGGTAGGTGCACTGACCGCCGTGATATGTCCAAAGCTGTTGAAAGCGGCGTTAAACTCCAAACAAACAAACAAACAAAAGAAACAAGTTCTCCTTGTTTTCCACGGATTTCATGTAATGACTGGTATAGAGTCGAGTAATCAAGCCAAATTAACATGTTGATGTGTTGATTGCTTCCCACTGATGGAAATGATATGCCCTTTAAATGTTTCCATTTCCAACAATGTCTGTTTATTTGAATGGCGTGTAGATTCCCAATTACGTTGTCAATGGTTTTTGCTTGCAGGTTCATATTCAGTTGTTCGTTAAGACTCTTAACTCCTATCTGTATTGAATGTGTTTGACAACTTTCTGACCGACCGTTCAGAACATCGACCGTTATTGCCTCTGAATACTGACTAACAGGGATTACAAGTTCCATGGCGATACTAGTGTTTATGTTTGTTTTATGTTTATGTTACCATCAATCATGTATTTATTTTTAATTGCTTAATGGTTAATACCATGCACAATATACACTAGTACAGTTCTAAGACCAATATAGTACCTTTCTCGGTGAGTTGTACATGTATGTGTATGATTCCCACGGTTTTCAATATATTCATTAACAGATTGAGATCTTTGCTGAATTTCTGACTGGCATAAAAGTATATTGTGGCTCTTGTTACAGTCGTTAATACCACATGGTCTTTTGAATCGACATTCTCTGCACACATGTCTGTCTCATAAGCATCTGAATCACAAAGACAAGGATTTTGCTTTTTTCCAAACGTTCTTGTACAGGACGTTGTTTAAAATAGCCACAGTGCTAAATTCCATGTGACGCATTTCACAATAAGCACATTAACTCATTTTTTATCTGTCGATGACCAAAATGAGAAGTCTCGTTTTTTTTAATTCATGAGCCTTTTGAACGAGTCTTTATGTTTTTCAATTCCAGGAGAATGCGACCTGATCTCGCAATCGGGGTGTACAGTTTATATTGCGATTTTTCAGCTATACTTCTTGGTTGTTGTTAAATAATGTCAGGGTATGATAAATACATATTTATACATCGCTCTGCTACCAATTGTTCGGTCGATGCCGATGGTTCATTAACTAATTCCTTGGTTTTTCTTCTAAAGAATTTGATTTTATGTCTCCCTTGAATATGAGAAACAACAACAACAACAACAACAACAACAAAACATGGGAGATTATACCCGAACACCTAAAAACGCATTTCAGTTTCGATATTCAGAATAATTGAATAAACAGCAGTTTAACACTTGTTAAACCCTTCAGAACAGTAACTATCAAGATATATGGGGTTTTCTCTGACTTGCGATAAATAAGATAAATATTGCTACATTGATTTACTTAAATGTAAAAAAAAATCACACTTTGTCTATTTCTTCTTAAGGGACTGTGATTGGTATGATAATATAACGTATTTTATGTTTATTATCTACTTTACTATCAAACATGCAACAAACATAACACCAAAACATAGTAACACGGACAATTTATTTGATAGAAAATACATAACCACAGAAGGAATATGCGTAAAGATATCATCTGCGCATGGTCCGTGTACATGTATATACCGTCATTTCCTTTTTCGTTTTTCTATCTTACTCAAGAAAACCGGAAACCGATTTTCATTTTTCCACTCACACGCGAAAAATAAAAACGAACGTAGCCATATGTTTGTATTTCGCTTCCAAACCGGAATAAAAATAACGAAAAGCAAGTCCGTATGAGAAGAGATGCTAAAAGCCGCCCAGTTGTACGGGTATCTCCCCTTTATATGATAAATGTTTATTTTCGTAACAATATCAAAACGTCAATTAAGTATTATTCAGGCCCCGAAACTATAAAACTTTTAAAACATCATTCATGATAAACGTGCGTACGAAGTACGACCAAAGTCTGAACTATATAACTTTTTGAAAAAGTTTTAGTTGAGGTCGTTTTGATTTGCAGATCGTTTCGCTGAGAAAAAAATCATAATTTACGGACCGTCACTAACGAGTCAAATAACATTTTCATACCATTTCTGCCGTTTTCAATTTTTGTATTCACCCCTTCTTTGCATAACAATGACGTCACTATTACACATCACACATCACACGTCAAAGGTCGAAATACCTTATCAGTTATTCTTTGTATATTAGGTTTTCAAAACGGAAGAAGACAGTAAAACACTTTATATCATTAAACCGTTTTAATTATCAAATTGTTGAACACATTGTCTTTATCAATATTTAAAAACACCAGTGATCTAAGGGTAGTCCATTCTGGTATTGATGAGATAAAACGGTGATGAGGAAACATCGTCAGGACATCGTGAAATCATTTCCGTCTTGGCGTCTTCCCGTTATGTTCCATCTGATGGAAAGCGGCTTTCTATGGATCAATGTATTCCCCCTTCTGCCACTGGATTTCTTAGGAAGAATCGTCCAGCATATGAAAAGATTATCAGGCAGAAGTGTGTACACAAACCTTTAATTAATACTATCCAAAAACACTAACACAAATAATAAAAACAACAATAACAACTACGATATTACTATTGTATTTTTTATCATATTAACCAATATCATTATCATTGTCATCATCATCATTACCATCACTATTATCAATATTATTATCATCATCATTATTAGTATCACCATCACATCACTATAATTACTACCACTATTAGTTCAAACTATCACTATTATCGTTATCTTTACTATGACTACCATTATCATTATTATTACTATCATAATATCCTTATTATTATCATTATACCCCAACAAATAAAGTTTGAAGAATTACCATGTGGTTGATCAGGCGGTCGGTCGGTTAGTCGGTTGGTTGGTTGGTTGGTCCGTCCGTTGCAATTTTTCTGTTTTCTGGAGCATAATTTGAAAACAACTCGATGGAATTTAATAAAACTTCATACAATGATACAACATAGTGAGAGAAAGTGCAATGCACAATAACCATAACTATATTTTAACTAATTACAGAGGTTTTTCTCTTTGTTAACTTCTTTTGTCCGGGGAATAACTTCATACAATGGTAAAGCACAATGAGTGGCAGCGTATTGTACAAGAACCATAACCATATTTTAACTAATTATAGAGTTATTGCCTTTCCTTACTTATTTGTGTCCGGAGAATAACTTTCATTGCCCTTTCTTAATGTTTTCTTGGCCGGAGAACAACTTTAAAACTAAAGGAAGGAATAAAACTTCAGTGCAGTGAACAAGAACCATAACTATATGTTCGCTGACTACAGAGTACTTGCCCATTTTGTATTGTATTTTTTTTGTCCGCAGAATAACTTGAAAGCTACAGGATGGAACTTAATAACACTCTATTCAATGGTTAAGCACACTGCGAGGGAGTGCAGTGTACAATAACTATAACACTATTTATGCTTATTACAGAGTTGTTGCCTTTTCTTACTTATTTTTGTCCGGGGAATAACTTTAAAACTACTAGATGGAATTTTCTATCAGGGCGTTGTTCGATGGTTTTAATTACATTTAGTGATATATCTAGTTTTTATCATTATATAATTTCCAATATTGTTATTGTTATCATTATTATTTTATTATTATTATTTTTATTATCATTATTAACATCATTATCATTTATTATTATTATTATTATTATTTATATTATTAATATTTTTATTATTATTTTTATCGTTATTAAAGAAATCACAAGCTATAATGTTTTGCCTTTTTGTTTCTGAAATATTTACATCAGACCTGTAATGACTCTAATCAGACATCTGCTCTCAGTATATGGTTTATTCTAAGATCAGCCGGTGAATGCTTACCTAAGGTTAAGTTGAATAAACATACGAAACCGTATTGGTCAAGCAAGCGGAAGGGAAAAGGTTTACGTGAACGTTCTGAAATAGCGTATAAAGATACAACCTATACGTAAGAAAATATACCAACCGGTTTCTCTGAATATTACAAAGATACATTCCGTTTCCCTCACAAGTCGGCATAACTTTACTGACGATTTAGAAGCATTGATCGAACATAGTAAGCATGATAGATCAGTCGAAAATAGCGCGGATTATGATTATAAGTTAATGGTTGTCCCATTTAATTAGGAAAACGTAGAGACCCTCGCAAAGGTCTTAAAACGAGGGAAAAGTCCATCCCATGATTACATACTTAATGAGCATATTATTCACGGCGTTGAAACACTTTATAAAAGTTTATCGGACTTATTTTTATTGTGTTTTAGACCAAGAGGTTATTCCAGAAGACTGGTGAGAAAGCCTCATAGTTCCTATCTATAAAGGAAAAGGAAAGGATAAAAACAATTTTCTTTAAACTAACGCAATTAGGACTAAAAGGTAAAATCCTAAGCATCATAATCAATTCATATGAGAAATTAACGTGCCGTATCCGTGTAAACGGCGCGGCGTCATGTACTGTAAATATACAGAAAGGCGTAGGGCAGGGAGGGGTAGGTTCTACATTTACTATCTCGTATATATGAACGAATTTATACAACAACTAGAGGACTCGGAATATAGTTTAAATCTTGGGCATACCCTCAGATGCAGCAATCCTTCATTCGCCGATGACTCCGATTATGCTGCAACTCCTATTATATATTGTGTATCGATACACCAACAGGTGGACATTTGAAACTAATGCGAGCAAATATAATATAGTCGTTTTTAACAAACCTAAACATGAATCGCCAATTTCTCTTATTTTTGGTGATACGTATATCTTCGAAATTGATCACGCGGTACACCTTGGAATAAGACGCATCACTTAAGTTAACAAATCGAATTAAAAAAAGGTGTCAAAAGGCGAAAAGTGCATTTAGTGTCCAGTTTCTGTAACCACGATTCCTCCACTAACAATCTGTACTGTTTGCCTTCACCTCAAAATCCTTGCAGTACTGCAATACTTTCGCCTTCTGTTTGTCCCGCAAAATGGTAATTAACCGGTTTGTCTGCTTTTAAATTAACGTCTCTCTTATGTTCGGTGATGCGCGCTTTAACCGATCTTTCAGTCTCACCAACATACACCGTGTGATCACACCGTATGCAGAGGAGTCAATACACGATATTACGCTCTGAACAATCGACCTTGCCAAGAGCATTGAACGGCAATTTTCCACTTGTATCAAATATGTCGTCTTTGTGATGGTGAACGTACAATCGTTTTTGGAAGTACGGAGGGTTATAGTCGCTTTACCGTAGACAAGAACATCACGAATGTTAGTGTCTCTCCTAAAGGTGAGAAACAGAGGTTTATGGAACATCTGCTTTATCCGCTCTGACCGATACAGTAGCGTCGCATGCTTTTTAAAAATACTTATAACATCAGGTAACATCTTAGAGTATGTCAACCCGAAAATGACGATAATCATCTTCAAGGGGTTAATTCCTTCTAGCATAATACATGACGCCTTATTCTCTTTGGATTATTAATATTATATAATTATTCATTTGAAAGTTGTATTCAGGACCAATACACATAATAAGCATGCATACAATGAATGCATATGGATGACATAAACAAAGGAGATTAAAATATAGGAATAATTATGAAATGACATATCTTTTACAATTCAATTCGATAGCTGTTTATCTTAAATAGATTTGCGGATTTTAAGTGCTTCAATAACATATTTTTCCATTGATTATAAATATGTCTTCACTCGCTCATTGTGTCATTGAAAACTTTGGGAATGAATGAGTTCAGTCATTAAAGATATATAAAAGCCGAAGTTAATTAAAAGCTGAACATACTAACACAAAAGGAAACTTATATCTTCAAAAACATTTGCATTAAATAGCATAGGTGTGTACACGATATTGACTATTGTTTTAATTACGAAAATTGATAAGGTACTTATACAATGGCGCAGTCAAAATATAGATATTAATTAATCAACATGTTTTAACTAACCCCTATAAATATTCAGATACTAGTTTCACGTATCTTTTGCAGTAACATGCAAATAAGATAACAACAATAGAACACGCGCTTACAACGTAGTGTCAGATGCAACGCTTTTCCCTTGCTGCATGTATTAAATTAATAATAACACACACTGTTCTGGTTATTCACACTTTAAGTTTCAGATCGATTATCGAATAACTTTAGCGCCAAGAAGGAAATCTTCTTCTATCAAGTTTTAGTCCATGACTAGGGTCGAACAATGGTTCGATACATGTTAGCGTGAAATAATCAAATCATATTGAATATGGCACGAAACATCGTTAGACAAAGACAAAACATACAAAAACATTTTAAAATCTGACCTATATATATCAAGGAGAATATTTTCTTTTTTTTCACAAAAGCTAAACAAAGCGAAACAGTCATGACAGGTCATAACCTTCTATAAGAATGTCTATTGATTCCTCATAATACACATGCTGAAGACAGATAATTTAAACCCGCATTTAGTTTCTACTCTGCTTGTTTTTTCTTTTTATATTAATATGAGCTTCTTTGTGCTGCTTTTATACTACTAATTAATCGTATAAAGGAAGATTTATTGGGATTGTTATACATTGTTTGGTGTTTTAACGCCACTTTCAACACTATTTCAGTTATATCACGGTGTTTCCTTGGTAAGTTACAGGTGCTACTGGTCAATTTATCCTGACACCAGTCAGTCAGTCGCAATGCTTACCCTGCAACCCTAAGCGACAAGGCCATTGCTTCCATTTTTAAAGTCTTTGGTATGACCAGACCGGAGACCGAATATCGAACACACGACCACCCGCACTCGAGGCGGACGCTCTATCATTATAAAATTTTCCTTCCATTGCTATGGATCAAGATTCTGTAAACAAAGAATTATAGCAGACAATGTTAATGAAATAGAAGATAAGTTAAGCATTACAAAGATAAAGCATTTTATACCGAGCTCGTTTACATCAGACAAAGACTGACAATGCTTGACAGTTCCAGGTCAGTTACCTGTAGTATTGATATATAAAGAAGAAAATGTTTGTAATCTTTTAACATTTATTATATCCGGAGGATATGCAAACAAATTACAATCAAATATTTGTTTGGAACCATGACTCGTGTTGACAATAAAATAAAGACCATATTACTTTAGACATGTATATCACATCCTTAATCTTTGCTTCTTCAATAGGTCAGAAGCTTGTTTCTCTCAACAAACCTATTGTGGCAAGAAGTGAGTTTGAACCATGGTTAACCAGGTATGCAGTAGATGGGAATCCCAATATTGATGAAGATGATACCTGTGAATGTTGTGCTGCTTCTAACCCAAGCGACACAAATTGGTTCAAACTTGATCTTGAACAGAACTATACGGTGCATAGTATATTTGTACTTGGACGAGCGAAGTTTTGTAAGTTCGAATTTGTATTAACAGCTTGGAAGAGGGCCAAGATAAGTCGATCAACTGATTGATAGTATAGTAGCTAACATCAGAGAACTTTTGTTCAAGTGTGGCAATAAAACTGCCAGGAGTGGAAACAGCTGATTAGTATAGAACATGTGTAATAAGGCATTTATTCATTGAATAATTTATTTGCAAGAATATCGAAAAGTAAAACACCTGTGCAGTTTACCTGATAACGGTTCAATGATTTCGAAGTAGATGTCATTTGAAGCAATTGTCAAATACCCCTTTTATGAAGATCTAGCAGCACCAACCTTTTCGTTTACCGCTACAGCAACTGGTATTACAAGATGGTCATTGTCTTGCAGGCTATACATACATCCTTAAATGTTTTCAACCCCGCAAAAAATGTTCTTGACGACAATGAAGGACTACCATATCACACACAATTCAGGAACAATTTATTTTGGGTATACCTGCAAAGACACACTGACGTATGTGTAAGTCTTGAATTCCTGATTTTACGTCACGGTTCTATTATAGGTTTGAATAAAGCCACTATATATGAGTGTATATTATCAACACATATCTTTGTCAATTTTACCAGGATTAAATAAGAAAATCACAGGTCACAAATGAACATCGGCAATCAACGCCCATTTGCTTAACTAATGTGTTTTCTATGAAAGGTCATTAGCGACATAATTTATTTAGTGCCCCTCGTATATGCCAAGTTGTCAATTGAAGATCGGCATCATTGTGAAACAACGGTAATGATATATGTACATATATTTAGACGACACTTCTCTCACTATACTGTTTATCGTGATAAATAGTATGTCCTAGTGAAAGAACGTTTGTTTTCACGTAAACATGCTGAAATGTTGTTCGGACTTTGCGTTACATATTGCAGATGAAAGTCAGTAAATTAAACGAGCTAAATAGCAGACAAACTAAATAACGGTTTCCAGAATAATTGTCTTTTCTAAAATAGATAGCTAAATTACCTTGCGGGCAAGAATGATTTTTATTTGACTTCATAACTCGAACAATTTTTCAGTTCTTTTTGGGTGATTTTTCGGTAGTTTAAACATTTTACTTTACACTAAAAGCCTTTTCTACTGTTCTTTTCCTATCAGTATATTTCATTGACACTCATAGGATTATACAATTATGCCTTTCGATAAATTAATAGCTCAAATGGCATTTTATTGACTTCAACCTGTTTCTTAAATGTAAATTCATGTTAAATACTTGAGAATTGGCAAAAATGGCAATAATGTCATTATTTTCCATCCAAACATGAATTATTTCGGTTAAATACACAGAGGTATTTATGTTTAAAACTAAATTTTATGCTGTAGAATATGAATTCATACCAATCATGGTTCGTGATCAAATATTGTTAACGAAAATCCATATAGAATAGGATATGATGCAGGTTTTCTCCGTTTCAAATGTGAATTACTTCTGTTCTTCCCGTATATCTCCATTTAAAAAGATGACCCTACTGGCGGGGTCAATTTGACCCAAATATCTAAGCTGTAGGCCTTTCTGTGTCAGATAAAAAGATCTTCGAAGTGAGTTCTTATATATCTCTATGCAATCAAGGTCACATCATGTGCGACGCAAATTTTGACCCAAGGGGCATTTTTAAACAATCTTGGTAGAGGAACACTAGACAATGTAACACTTTATATCTAAGGTCGAAGTCTTTCGATTTAAGACAAGAATATTTTCAAAGTGTTTCCTTATTATCCTATATAAAACAGGTGAGGCCCTGGGTGGGCTAATTTGACCGAAGAGACATAATTAGGACAATTCGGTCGAGGACCGCTATGCAATGCTACACACCAAATATCTAAGTTGTAGGCCTAATAGACCCGGCCGGGTAGCTCAATTGGTAGCGTATCTGACTCGTGATCTGGAGGTCACGGGTTCGATACCCGGTTGCGGCGACATTCTTTCGGGCGATGTTTTCCATTGCCTCTCACCTCTGATCTATGTGAGAAAGTAGTCAGTGGCTTCGAAAGAATGTTGTGTAAGTACTGGTGTGGAAAAGCCAGGAAAACATGGGTAGGTGCACTGACCGCCGTGATATGACCAAAGCTGTTGAAAGCGGCGTTAAACTCCAAACAAACAAACAAATTGTAGGCCTAATAAGATCTTCGAAGTGTTTCCTTCGATACATCTCTATGTAAACCAGGTGACCTCAAGTGTGACAGAAAACAAATAGAAATACAAAGTTGAGGGCTACTTATTCAAGGAGTACCGCTTTTCACTACCAAGTACAAACTGCTATATTGGCATTAAACTACCCACAATAGAATTGCTTCTCTTTAAAAAAAAAAGAGGTTAAACTAACGTAAAAGGGAAGCCAATCATCTTTCCTAGACGACTATTATAACATTATTGGTTATGATTCTTTCCCAAAATTTCCAACGACCATGTTATTAGTTTATAACCTATATTGTGACAATATGTTGATCGCGGATTCGGAAGAAACTAGTCGGTCTACTGCGTACGAATAAAATGTACATTTTTGAATGTAATTGGTTCTTCACGTGGAACATGCGCTGGAAGGTGTTTAATTTTGCGCGAAACATATTTCTGCGTCTGGTCAATCGACCGCTAGATTCGATTTCCACATTTGACCTGGTGTATTTATGAATTCCTATGCAACACATTTGAATGTTGAGAACAAAAAATCTATAGATATCTTATATATCTTATAATAATTGAAATGTCACGTAAGGAAAATGCAGCACGGCCTTTGATATACAAATCGATTTTGTTTGTTAGTTTACATTTATGAATACACACTTTGGCCCGATTGCATACTTGTAGTTTAATTTCGTCTAGTATAAATCAAAGTGTACGGCTAGCTTGACGCAAAGGTTAACGTAGATGGTATTATTCAAGTTTATTTGGTTTTTATAGCCGAAGACTTTCTAGTTTTAGGTTAACTATCCTTGATAATTACTTATCCGGATCAGCTATCAGAAGAACGATGTCTTAACAGGAACATTGTTTTTTATTCGCCGTGTACGATGACAACCTATGACTTTTTTAGTGGGCTTGTTTTCTCTCAAACACATTTTACTAATTGTCATGAAAAACGAAGGAAACATTTTCTGAGTGTGACACAAATATGTTGCTGGGACTCATTGAGCCCCAGAAACACATCATGGCATCGAGGAAAACAGACATAAAGAACTTATCAGTCACAACAGAAGTTGTCTTCTGCAAAGTTGGTGTACTTGTATATATATGGGCGAGGGTAAATGTTTTATGTGATACGTCAAGGCATTAACTCTTAAATTTCCACAAATCAATTTGGTAGATTAAACATCGTGCCCATAGGTTATCTTCTATTGTTATAGGACATTTTGATCACGTATGATTTCATTGAAGTTAAATTTATAAAAGTGTGCTTTCTTTTTATTGTGATTTAGCACTACATAATGCCAAAATTAGTTCACTTTTACTTCCCCAGACAAATAAGCAATAAGGAATAAAACGATATTTGATAAAATCCGAAAACTCCTGTCTTCTATTGGAAGAAAGATTAAGTCAAAATGTAAATGTAACGACAGCAGTTGCAATATATTTAGCAGCATACTCTTTGAGACACTTCGATCCTTTGATTATCTTAGAGTGATAGTTGTTTAACACTTACCCTGTAGAGACCCTGCAACTCGTATCATCACAATTGAATTTTGACAAATTCTTTTATTGGATAGTATTTGCTTCACAATGATAAATGTAATTCAAATGATATATATCAAGGTTAAACTATATAAATGTGGGCTCGTTATCTTCTGATTGCGCACTTGTATTATCTTAATAATTGATTGACGTTTGACAAAATAAGGACGCATAAGTAACATGCATTAATAGTCTGTAGAAATACCACATAAAGATAGGCAATTCTTTAGTGCATTTGTATTTTGTTTATTCAATGATTAAAGTCTATTTTAATAATACATGTAAACTTTATTTAAAATGTGACAATGGTGTGTCTTACAATTTGTATTATATCTTTTACATTCATTCTTGACAGCCACTCTTTTAGATATGGAAATTACACTGGGTACTTCTTCTACCGACGGGATGAAACTTATAACGAATACTCAGGCAGTAAGAACTTTTAATCACACACTGTCAACCGCCAAAATCGGTCGGTATGTAACATTCACACAGCTAGGGAACACTGTTGTTTTTTTTGTGATATGTGAACTGTATGTGTATGCTGGTAAGTCTTTTTTCTCTTCATAAACCCCGTCTGTCTGTCTGTGTCATTCATTGTATGTCCGTCTATCTAATTCCCTCTCTCCAATTCTTTCTCTGTATCTGTTCATCTGTCTGTCTGATGGTTTATTTCGTTCTGTCTCTCTGTCCAAGAGGCTATTTTTTACTGATTGGAACAATAATGAATGCTATTGTTTGAGTACAGTGTAAATTGAAAACACGAATAACATAAAAACAACACCTACTTCAGAAGATGAGAAAGACACTGTCAAATTAATCTTAAATTGTTGTTGTTGTTTTTACCCTAACGCGAACAGGTCATTGGTTTACATTGTATGTCCAATTTAACTACTATCTGGGTTGAGCGTATTTTTAAAAACACTCATGTAAACATGTATAATTGCGCTTTGAAAAGAGGATTTACTGTAATAAAGAATATAACTTTTATATTTTCGTTGGCTTAGGATAACTGTATATCACCTGTCATTCGGGGCTCTTTTGTTAGGAAAGAAAGCATAATAGTGGTCACTTGTAAAATAGTGGATAAAAGATGTTTACATAAATCGCCCGTTCTCTATCTTTCAAAGCTTAAAAGCCATTCGTACCAGAGCATAGATATTTCTTTATATAATATATTTGCCGAATTTTGTAGTTTGCGATGAAAGGAAGTACGGACTGGAATGTGTAAACAAATGCGGTCAATGTCTAAACTCACCTTGCGACACCGTCGATGGAACATGTACAGCGTGTGCAATAGGGTACACGTTACCTATGTGTCGAGGTAATATATCTTTATTGTTATTAACATTGATGTTGTACATTGAACAGTTATAGCTAACTTGATTACACAGCACGCAATGCTTAGGTTGCTTTGAAAGAAGTGGTTATGTGTGTGGGATGCAGGTTCATGTAAGCGATACAATGTTACTATCGCCATCGTATCTATTGTGTGCTGTATGTTGATTGATCCGTTGGTTTAAAAGACCTACACGTAGATACCTTGGCTTTTCATAATAGTAAGTGTAGTGTCCTCTCTGTTTGACAGAGCAGTCATAAGCCTATTGATAGCTAAAACATACTAGCTAATCGATATTTATTTATAGAACAAAACTTCGTTTTATTTTGGAAACGTTCCGCTATTCATTTTCAGAGCTGCACCACATCAGTTGGTATAACGGGGAGGAGGGGGGTTTGTAGCGACATTTATTTAATTGTAAACTTTTGACCGTGATGATGGGTTTGACTCTCTATTCAAAATGATAACACATTTTCCATTTGCACTTCAAAAACTTGCTTTCAATGCGTTTAATGTTCGAAAGTTCTGTGTTATATATTTACTTCATATACATGCAGAACTAAAACTCATCAAAATGCTTCAACCAATAACATATGTCGATGCATTTCAAATTGTTTTGCACTTACCGCAATCATTACCTCATTGCAGAATGTGACATTACTTATTACGGACCGGCATGTGAACAAAGGTGTTTCTGTGCGAATGATTATTGTAACAAAACATCAGGAATTTGTCCTAGTGCTTTATGCTCCGCTGGGTATTCAGGAGAGAAGTGTGACACACGTAAGTATTGGTAAAATAATATATGGACACATTACTAGTCAGTGCAATATGTAACTTGTTCAGAGAAGACAACAATAGTAAAGTACTTGTATGTTTTCTATGGACTTTAACATGTCACAGACAGCATTGTGATATCCGTCATTTATCAACGATTGTTGACATTTAATTTTCTAAATCCTACCTCTAAACAAATATGCGTACCCAATAAATAGTGTTCAAAAAATGAGAAGGTAAGGAAAGGTAATGAGAATGAGGATCTAAACTTAAAATCAGCATAGAATAATCGCCGGCATATCACCACAAAGTCAATGCTATACTATGTTCAAGAACACACTAGAATTGGTGTTCCTGGCAATCATTATTTAATGCGTTCAATGAAACAATGTTTGAAAACAATGCCGCACATTTTATAAAATTTATTATGTAAAAAGAGATGTTATGTTTTGGGTACCTTTGTATTGTCGTTTGTTGTAATGTTTTTCAATTGTATTTCAATTGTTTCCGTACCTATCTTGGATAACAAGCAACACAGGTTTGTTTATTACGTCACTGGTGACACAGATGTATTAATATACCTTTTATACTGGCGTTCTGGAGAATTTGTATAGTCCGTTCCTAGTAAGATACAATTTAGAAAAGAACAATATGAGCAGAAGTTTCAAAGAGGAGTATTACACACAGCGAGACGATTCTGATATATACCATCTAAAGCATACCTAAGTTTTGCTTTCTTAGTTGGATAATTTATAACAATCTTTTCATTGTTGATAGCCTGCGTTGACGAACATTACGGTCAAAGTTGTAATGAAACATGTGGGAGGTGTTTTGGTTTTGATGTATGTTATAAGGATAATGGTACCTGTCCAAACGGATGTGAAGCTGGCTATGAAGGGAATACATGTAAATACGGTAAGGAATGTCTTAATATTTCTAAGAAAAATGGCATGTAAGACGTTATAAATGATCACATTATCAATAACATACTGGTACGATATATCTTAAATGATAATAATATTTTTTTTACCCAATGGCTAATATTAAGGAATCGATTTTGTCAAATATATTCCCGTATACTTTCTTTGGCATATTCCTACTCAGTGTACGTTTTTAAATCAATGAGGTGTTTTTCCAGATTGAGACTCAGTGTTTATGTTACCTTGATGTTAACATTGTTTAATAATGCCACTCCTCTGTTAAAGTAAACATAAAAATCGAGAATTGGCTATTGAAAGTTCATTTTTCTTACAAGTAAGATATATTCATACCACAGCCTACTCTTCAAATGTTGTTGGATATTTTCCATACAGTTATTAGTGTTAACTGAATATTCAATTACATCAAATAATGTAAAGAGAAGTTTTAAACAGTTCATGAACTTGTCCAAACAAGCAATTATAGTTTATAATACCTACATGTCAATACAACTGTCTTTCAACGTATTCAACTCAAAATGTATAATATAATAATACACATAATTCTTCGGGATCGTGGTTGAGAGATGATTGTGAATATTGCATAAGTGTTTGAGGAACCATTTACTGTGTTACTCACGACTACAGGTTGTCGTTTGTGGAATTGTCGTTATTCCGCAATTTCCTCGTTTACTTTTCAATAGGTTGACGCATTGATATATAAATACCTCAATTTAAAAAAATGTGGATATATCTTTACATTTAAAATAAGAAACTATGTTATCTGCAACCTTTTTATACTTGCCCCTGTTTAAATATACCAAGGACATGATTATGTTTATCGTGTTGTTGTTACATTATTTGAAAGCGAAAGGTGCTATTACAATATGTCCTTACTGTAACCAATTTGTTCAACATACTTTAACTAGGTCTACATATAGGATGGAACACCCTAATATCGGTGTAATTACGGTTATTTTGTGTGTCACTCGTTCCTTAATATGGCCTTATAAATAAACTAACTTAAAATATCATTCAATTTCCGAAAATCGTGTTATTCGGTGACCATTTTTAAAATTGACATCAAGGAAGAAATCTCTCACCGTGGTGATTACAAAAAGCACTAGTATGGTGGTCCTATTGTATCATCTCTTTACAAGATTGTGTGATTCAATGTGAAAATGATAATCATATTCAACATTTGTCACTAAAACAATTCTATTTAATTGGAAACGTTAATTTATTATTAACTGTTCCAAACTGTGAACGTATCTTTTGTTTAATTTTCTTACTGACGCAATTTATTTTTATTTTCCAAAATATAACCATTTGTTTTGTTAATATCATATTTAGTTCTTATAATAACATCCTTATTTTTTGTAATACAGCATTTGATTTAGAAGTTTAAAAATATCATATGTTTAAATGATTAACCACCACAAACATATAGGTAAACAAGATTAAGTTTCATTTTTTACCAACTTTGTCCTTAAGTTCGTCAATACTTCAAATACCTGTGATGTCATAAGTAGTTAATAGAAAACATGTTCATATGTGAAAAAAAGATAACAACAGGTTTTTTACTAAAAAAATGACGTTTTTGTTGGTGAGGTGTCAGGGCATTTAGAATTTTCTTTCTATCATGACTAAGAATTATGATATTTCGTATTTTCCGAATAAACTGATTAAAATCAAAATAAAAAAATATAGTAGACTTTGATAGTCGGGAAAACGGAGTTTCCTATTGGAATCATACAATATCCGGTCGTGCGTGTGCAACAAAGAAAACACCATTTTTTTCCCTTGGTATTTGCGATTTCACGATATTCGTAAAACCTTCTATACTTATTCTCAATTTAATACCAATATTAAATACCATATGTATAAAACGTTGTTATTTTAATCAAGCTTTTAAAAGGCAATACTACGATAACAACAATATCATTAACAATTCATCTTAGATAACTAATTAGTGAAATAAATATATTTACCTTCACAAACGCGGAATTGGGTTTTGTTGAATGTCCATTACTTAATACATTTTATTTTAGGATGACAGACGTGTGATAACAGGAAATTCACCGAAGTAACATAAGTGAAACACATAAACACACACACACATGTATATATATTTTAAAACACTAAATAGTGAAAACAAATTGGCCGACCATGCTAAATTTAACGATCGGGTTAACTTACTTATATGTATTCCACAGTAGCGATTGATTTGTTTTATATATCCCGGTCGTTACAACAATGACAGTTTCTGATGGAGAGAACTAATTAGTAATTAGCACGTTAAATTTTCAGTAACAATAATTAGGTCACGTAAGAACACTTTTTCTGACCTAAAAATACCAGAACCAACAATGTTACTATATCTGAAACCTTGCATGCATTTGACACTCAGACACCAAACTGCTTTTAACAATTTGTGGTCAATAAGAAAAGTGCCGATATTTAAAACATTTTAATTGTCTTGCAACTGAAGGCTTTTTATCTCTTTGACTGTTGCCAAGTGTGCGAGCGTGTTATCTAAGGCAAGCTCCCTTTCTTAGTAGTCATGGTTCTTCTTAAACAATACACATTTCCTTACCCCATCGTAGTTGTTTTGAACATATAGGTCATACGATAGTTTACGGTTACAGTGATACAATTAAGACGGTGTTCGATGCAGCGTAAAACCTGTCCTAATACTAGATAGAACCATTAGTATAGTTCCCTCCTCCTTACATTTATTTTTCTTCATGGCATAACGTCAGCTGAATTCTTGTTGTGTTCCCTTAGCCCTAACGCTCGTTCCGATCCTGTCGCAATGTGTATTGTCGTCTATATATCATGCACTCCCTCCCTTTGTCAATACCAGATGAACTGTTTGTCACAACATGACCAAGGGCTGACAACTCACTAAGCCAGAAGTACTATTTACAAGTCTTTATTTTTATATAAAACATATTTAAATAATGTAAACCTATATGTACAACGCCGAAATAATAAAAAGAATAAATTTAAACTCATTAAGTCCTATTACAAATTGCACCAACACAAAATCAACCACGGAATCAAACCGTCCCTAACATGTCCCCTTCACTTTATGCACTGTTCGTATTTAAAACGATATAATTAATTGATACTTCTTCTTCCGCGTCCGGATTCGTAGGAACTAACCCCACTGCTCATACGACCCTCATTGGCGATGGCTGGATATCAGGAAACGTAACGTCCTGTATTTCAATATTCTAGGCCTGGTTGCCTAGCGCCGACTATTCCCTGACGTCAGGATTGTCATGCTGCACAGATTGCGGATACGTAGATTAACGCGTCCTATGAAGGTTTTCCACCTGTTGACTCCTGGTTACGTAATAACGTTGTAGACTTCCGTCGTTATACGTCACACATAGCGTCGGCTAGTAGCACGTCTCTAAATCACGACGTCTACCGTAGCTAAAAAAGCGGCTACAATATATAAACTCCGTCTTAGAATGTTATCATCATATAATGTCAGTGCAATGCCTTCCTTGCCATTATTCAGTTTCATGGTATAATACTATCCATTTAATGACAGTTACTTTTCACTGCAACAACGATACAGTCTATTTACAAGACTAAATGACCAAAGTAATGTCCCCAATATACGTCACATGAATATAAGAACTTTGCTTATCGTAAATTAAACTTCATTTAACTATGAACCACTTTAGTGCAATAACATTTCCCAATGCAACACAATGTATATATACCAGAATTAAACAGACTCAGAGATTCTTCCGTAACGTCGTAATAAACATTATTATTTTAAAGAATAAATAAAGTATGTCTCTCCAAGAACACCATACTTTATAACATAACTTAAACCGTTTGTAACTTATCTCAATTTAAACATCTGCGTGATAAATTACAAAATCTCCTTTGTGAAATTTATTCTAGTATATATCCAGCCATATGTGTAGTTGTTTAACTTCTGTTTATGGATTCCGTGTGTGTAAAATTTAATTATCTGTCTTTTTATGACTTTGTAGCAGGAAGGGTAAACATCGAATGACATGATGCAAGAGTAATACTAGTGCTTGTAAAACTGTATTAATTGTGATTTCTTTTCTATGAAGAATTTGTTAAAAATATTGCTACCATTTCATGAACGTGTTTATAGTTAAAATCACCACTAGTCAGTATTTATGAGCTTCTTCACTGAACGGTTCGTTATTAAAACTTTTATAATATCAACATAATTTGTAAAACTGGTATAAATCGAGTTCAGAAATCGCATTATGTTAATATTCCATTCAAATTACTCATACAGATTTAAAGGTATTCGTCTGTTGTAGATATTCTTCCATTAGTTGGTTTGCTTTACACAGTATAACCGTAAATCTAATAATGAGTTTCCGGGATATTGTGACATGTAAATGTGAAATTTAATTACGTTTTGTACCATGTCTATTTACAGAGTGTTTGAACGGTACTTACGGACTAGATTGTAAAGGAATATGTGGGAACTGTTTCAATAATGTGACCTGTAACAAGTCAGATGGTAGCTGTGACACATGTGCTGCTGGATACATGGGAGACATATGTGTTGACCGTACGTTTAATATATGACGAAGTATAGTGATGATTTGTAAATCTACATGCTTATAATTATCTAAAAAAAACCTGAAACAGCGAGTTTGCTTGAACATTTTACACATTATTTTAAATAACACTAGTTGTAATGTGTCTTTTTTTAAAAAGTCAGTCCCAAGACAAATCGTTTCATAAGAGTCGATTTGTTTGATAATCACTGCAATACAAGATTCTCTTAACGATACTATACCACCAAATGAAACTATTATTGGTAAGTAAGCAGCTTTGTTGAAATTGCCATTTTATATTCATTGTTTAGATTCATTGTTTTGTTATAGAAGGTTAACTCCGCTTACAACACTGTTTCAGTTGAATCATTTCTCTCAGTTAACTGACTGTTATCAGGTCACAAACACGTATGTTGCGTACATAAACATGCAATCGATGTAATCGTCATACGTATCTGACCTGTTAAAACAGTTATTTAAGTATGCATTTATTTTAGATGTAATCTAGAATACAAAATATATTAAATTACAGATTGTGAAAATGGAACGTACGGACTTAGATGCCAAAGGTATTGTGGGAGTTGTTTCAACAATATGAGCTGTAACGCAGTAGATGGCAGCTGTACCACGTGTTCAGCCGGATACATAGGAGACAAATGTGTTCACCGTACGTATGATATATGATTAAATTTAATATGAATAATAATAATAATGATGATCATGATCATGATGATGATGACGATGGTTGTGTTGTAATAGTGGTTGCGATGATGATGATTAAGACTGTGGTCATAAAACATTCTTTTCAGACAGTCATTGGAATAATACACAACAACACTTTTTACTTTCATAGGTAACGAAGTCTTTTATAACTATTGCATACAAAGCGAACAAAACAATCGGACCTGAATGCTTTACACTGTGACCGTTATTCTGAGGTTGTTTAAAAATCTAAAGTAAAAAATGAGCGAATTTTAAATTCCAATGACATTGTAGTTTCTGCAACTGTGCTAAATGTCGCTCGTTCATTTAATTGGGGCTATTTGCCGTTTTTAACATATTTTCAGTTTTATCACGCCGACAGTTTACTTACTCATGATCCAAGCAGTACTAGGCTAGGAAATGAACATTGCGACTTGGGATCGAAACCGGGGATTTGCAACGCCTAGTTCAAAAACCCCGCTGCTAACTTCTCTATGCTGTCGTCTTGTAGTTTTTACCAGGCAAAGGGATTTCATAAAGTCTCAAAATACTTAAATAACCTTCGCATGCAAGTCAACTAAGATTAGCTATTGGTCGTTTTAGTAGGATTGAGACAGGTAAGTGGTGTGCATAAGCGCGAAAAAAGCCCGAATTGCAGGTCAAGTAAAAAGCACGTTTGAGGGCCGACTCAATAAATAAGACATTGTTGAATAATGTATTAAGTGAAAACAGGCTATAAACTATTCCTGTATGTGGACCAAAGCATAATTGAAAACAAGAAACACAGATTATATTAAATAAGTCTGCATTGTACTTAAAACTATTTTATTATGTAATGTTTAAATAATTCTGGGAACTCGAATAGTCAATGACATGGCTGCTCGGATCGAGTGTATGTATTCCGACATTTAAGGTTGTGAAAACGGAACCTATGGTGATAATTGTTCTTTGGAATGTGGAAGCTGTTCTGGAGACACATGTGATTTTGTGACAGGCATTTGTAAAGATGGGTGCGCAGAGGGATTTAACGGTACTCTCTGTAGAAAAGGTAAGCGGTTTATGTGTTAAATGTCATGTGTGCTTTACATTAGATGAACATTTTGGAAGAGGCATTGATCACATAAATTTATATCGATTTACAATGAAACACTCTCTCACTATTTCATATGAATGTATATCATGACTATTTTTTGTGCTTGTCAAACAAATCCTCATTGATTCCGTACACATATCAGTTCGGTTTCCTTTTATTAACTTTACATTGAAATATCTAGCTTTTATTGTACATCAAAGGTAAAGTTAATTTTCTTTGCGTTATTCAAACGGAGATTATAATGTGGTACCGTTTCACAGCTTGTCCAGAGGGAACTTTCGGAAAGAATTGTATCAACCCGTGTGGATTATGTTATGATGCCGCTTCATGTAATCCAGACTTTGGAAAGTGCGAAGAGGGTTGTGCACAGGGATATGATCCTCCAACTTGCATTCAAGGTAGGGTAAAACATTGTCCACACATAATTAATGCAATGCAGATCAATTTGTTGTCGGTGACACACCTTGTTTTCAAAATGAAACACAATCGGCGCACGATTGATCGTATTTGAATGAGATAAAATAAACTGGTTTTCCAAAAATGTTTGGTATATTTTCACTTAAAAAGTGTTACTAGCGCAATCAACAAACAACGAGGATGATCTGATGTGTTACTATACACAACTCTCCCATACATACTAATAGAAAGGCGACTGCTCACTAAGAATATTAAGCTGTATAGCTCATTTGGGCATATAGTGTAAACAATTGTGAAGACTCACCGTCCGTCGTTCAAAACATGTTAAACATATTCCTGTCCAAAAGAACTAAAACCGATTAATAAGAATTGTCAAAACATGTCAACCAGGAGGGTGTTGCTCGTTTTCCGTATGTGGTATATCGAAAGGATCATGCCCGATTCGAAAATAATGTTCCTTGAGTAATTCACTAGCAAGTAAGTTCAAATTATTCCAATCTATAGAGAAACACGGCTGTAAGGATTTCCTTATAAGTATTAATGAGCACACATTTTAGAGAATCCTCTTGTCAACAAGTGCTGACCGATTTGGAAATTAATTTGCCCAAATGTTCTTTGTGTGAACTTCTTCCAAATGTGTTGTTCCCTTGATATATATTGCCGCCAGGGAGCGGGGCTCGTTTCCCTTACATGTATTACACAAGATCATTGAACACTATTTCTAAAAATATTATGGAATCAGTTGAGCGATATTGGCCCACCACCATGTTAAATATTTAAATACAAATTCCAATAACACGAGGAAAATATATTCACAAACATGCATTTTAGATTTTGTACTAATGAAAACTTAATTTAAACAAAAATGAATTGGTTAGTTTTTAGTAATACGTAATTACCATCGTTGGGATATAAATTGTATAAATAAAACATGTGTTGTTACAATTAGTCCTGTAACTATCATCATTATCATCGTCATCATCATCAGAAGCAGCAGCTTCGTTATCAAAATCTTCATGACACTCAATGTAAATATATACCTCATCAAAATGAAAATCTTTTTATTCCTTTTAATATCCTATATTTCTTTAAAGTGCATTGTATTTGTCAAAATCTTAACTTCTTATTTTTTCTTTGAATTCATTGCATTAGAGTGAATCTTGATGAATGGCAGAATACAGAAGGTAATTTTAGCGAACTTAATTTGGCTATTCAGTAATCTGCCTACCTCATATTTTTCATTCTTTCGGTTGCGCAACATACTTTTGACTTCATTTCTGTACACAAATACAAATAGGATTTTGTTATACTGTTACTACTCTACTGTGTATATGTAAAGGGAAGCATTATGTCGATGGATGTAAATGAACACATACAGAACGAACAATTGTAACTTCTTCGACTTTTGAGTCAGTGTCCATTCATACAATGACCTTATTTAAAATATTACGTATAAAGCTTCAGCTCTTTCCGACGAAACGAACAATGTACCAGTTGGACCTATTGTCGGAGCAGCCGCTGGGACAGTTGTGGTAGCCATAGTAATTATTGTCGTTGTTACAATTCTAAAACGAAGGTGAGTGATGTATCAGATATTTGAATATATTTCTTTGTCATTTTATAACGCTGCGATGCATCACGTTGTCTAAGCAAACACTTTTTTCCAAGCTTTATTAGCTACATACATTGTTATGTTAAGCTCGTGATCATCCTACCTCATACCTTACACTAAATCGGTTATTAGTTGTTCATTGTAAGTCAGTAGAATGAATTGGTGTTTTAAATTCAAACAATGAAATGAAAGTACAATCTGAAATAATGAAAGAAATACACTTGAATAATATTAATTGGAATTGCTGTTTCTTTTATTGTTGTTTAATATTTTACTTGTTGAGGTTTCCAATACTTCTTTCCTTATGATAATTTGCAAATTCGTTCAGAAGCTATATATCCTTCTTTTTCTTCTAAAACATGGTGTGATTTAAAACAAATTTTAGAGTTCAAGGTTGTTAATAAAGATATAAAAACACGAAGGGGAACGGGTAAAAAGTAAACAAACACAAAATATCTGAAAAAATAATTCCCCCTGCTTTTTTTGTCTGATTTGTTTGATTTTGAGATATTGTAAATATTCCAGGCAATAGCATTCTGTTTCTTAGCTTGGGCATTTTAGGATTAAAAATGACTAAACGTTAATTAAATTCAGTATAAAGTATATGAATATGAAAATACTTTTCCATATCTGGACGAAACAACCGCCAAAAATTATAAAAGCATAGACAGTTAACATATACGATATAATATACACACAAACAAAACAACAGATGGAGGTGGAAAGGTAGGTTGAGGTTAAAAAACGGAATTCTTTTTCAAAATAGTTGAACACAAAGAATGTTTGCCTTCTGAGGATAGAGGCAGATGTTTGGCTGATCTGAACCACCTGACCAAGTACCTATGTTAAACCTAATATCTAGACAAATACAGTGATTGGTTGACACTCGTCACAATACACAACCCGTTGGCGTGTTTCATCACGTGACCGGAAGGTGGCCCAGAACAACCAACTTTATTCCCCTCAGTCGGGAGTAACCACTGAAGATCAGGGCGTGTCGACAATTACCGAAATACTTTTATGTAGGCATAGAATACATTTATTGAAGGAACATTTTATTTTCACTTCCAAGAATATAAATATTTAACGTTTAATTTCTAGAAATAAAATGTCAAATTTAAAATCACCTTTTCAAACATCATAATAATTTGTCCTTACAGTTGGATCCAATCCCATATTTGTATCTAAAATAGTTTAAAGGTTTAAATCGTTGCATGCTAAGACAAGATGCATTAGAGTTTCTTTATTAGATTTACAAACATAAAATTAATTTGTTTCTAGTAATTTCATAATTGTCGCTATAATTCTATGATTTATTTTATTTGAATCCATAACATATAAGTGTCCTTTGCACATTTTAATATATTGTTATATTTTATTTTACAATTAATGTTGTAATTTGAATACAAGTAAATGCTTTTATCCTGACTAGTAAGTACTTCTAGATTGTTTATCAATGTTTTATAAACATATCAATCTGTATCTTTTCTTGTTACAATAGGGTTTAAATAACAATTTATGGAAGGATTATGTTATCGAGAAAGTGGTTCCCTGTTTCTAAATAGTCCATTGACAGTATAAACGTTGTGTTCACCAATAGTATTTTAAAGGGATGATTAAATTGGACAGAACAACTTAAGTGTTATTGTACCTAAATTACGTTTCCAATACACAATTCCCAGAGGACTTTGTTTATATCTATATCATCCAAATTTACTATCGCCTGGTCGGGAGAAAATTTGCTGTCCAAAAATATTATCATCCATAAAAGAAACGAAGATTACCGATGACCCTTTGCATGCGCGTTTGTCACTATCCACACAAACGAAACACCGGTACGGCCGTTATAAATTAAATTCACCTAATACTTATCCAACTTGATTTATAACAACTGCTGGCTAGAGTACCAAATGGCCTTCTACACTAAATACCAACACTAAAATACTCAAAATGTCAAGACTGCTTTAACACACCTCTTTAATGTTATTCACAATAAAATGTCATGACATAAATTAGGACGACGTTCTCCAAGGAAATAATGTGTCATATAGAACTTGTTGGCCTTTTCGTCAAACTTTAGAAAACAGTCTATACCAAAGTTAAAGATCAGTCAGCACCTTTTCGATATGTGAGCTAAAACGTCCATGTTCACAGTTTAGCAGTTGTTAATGCATGATTTTAGCTCATTGTTCAAGCCAACGGCTTACTTTATACGTATGCAACTAAATTGTTTGTGTCATCAATTTCAAGACCACTAAAGATTGGAATTTCATGTATAGTGTCTCATCATTTCTTTTATGAACGGATGAATTGTATTCAGCTGTCAATGTGTGTTAGACTTTTCGTTGAGATAAGGGATATGAAAACGAAATAAAAGCAATTGATTCTGTCTATTCCAGACGCAAAGAAAATGGCTTCCCGAGTTCGAATCAGTCTTTTCAAGACATCCATGATAATGACGTACCTGATAAACTACCAATGCATCAACAGCCAAATACTTCAGGTTAGACTTAATTGATATATTAGGATACTGCAACGAACCTGCATGATTTTATTGCTACATGTATATACTCTACGATAGTGTTCGCGTTTACATCCTTTTAGTTAGTCTTTACTTGATCCGCTTGACCAAAGTATACACTATTCACGTGAAGGGTCAGGTGACATAATACATTTAGAACTTTGGTTATTGCAGCATCAGAAAGGAGGCAAAATATCCAAACTTTGTTCCTTGGGTGACCCTCTACACAGATTGTTCAAGCCATACTGATTGGTTGAAAAACGTGGCAGTCAGGCTGCATCAGATAAGGGTCAAAATGACAAATTTGAAAAGAATTTCATTTTTATGACAGTGCTTGTCTGATTTTAAGAAAATTGAATAGGAATTTCACTTCAGTGATCCTCTTCTTAATTGTTCAAGCCGTATTAATTGGTTACACAATCATAGCAACCAGGCGTCATTACAAAAGGGGTAAATTAAACCTTTAGCTACAAAGGACAATATTTACCACTCCACTTGACCAATTTTAACTGAACTTCACAGGAATGTTCATTTGTTGGTATTCTTTCGAAATTGTTCAAAGACCTATATTCTGTGTAGAACTTTGGTTGCTGCAGCATCAGAAAGTGAGAAAAACACCTAAATTTAAAAACCTTTTTTTCCATAATCTGCTAGTCCGATTCCAAGAAAATTTAGTAGAAATGTTCTTTTAGTGTCCCTCTACAAAAACTGTTCAATCTATATTGATTTCGTTGAACAAAAAGTGCAGCAAGGCGGCATCAGGAAAGGGGCAAAATGACAAAACTTAATATATCAATTCTTATTAAAGTTCTTGTTAGATTTCAAGATAATTTAGCAGAAAGGTTCCTTTACTGACCGTTAACATAATTAAATCGGTTTAAATAGGTATGCTATGTGGATTTAGAAAAGAGTTAAATTTTTAGCTTCAGATGACACCTCATCCTAAACGATTGCACCGATATCTACCAAACTTCATATGAATGTTACTTTGGTGGTTCTATTTCAAATTATGCAAATAGTTAATGCCTTATTGCAAATGGCCTTTACTGATAAGCTATGTCTTAGCCACTCATTGCAGTTTCATTTGCACTCCAATCAAATTTTCTCAGATATCTGCAATTAAATTTTTGCTTCTAATTTACTATCACTCAGGTGATCGATTTAGGGCTATCTTAGACCTCTTTCTTGTATTATACAATTTGTCATGGATGCTTTTGGGGTATCTTTCATAAAGACAATTCCTCTAAACGCATTTGACCAACTATCACTGTTCGAACTACAGTGTGTACGTTTCTCTGTGTGTTACAAGTGAGTTTTAGTCAAGAAAACATATATTTGATTAAATGATGTAAACAGTTAGTAACTGTTCGCTTTTGAACGCTGTTTACGTCGTTATTTCACACATTAAATTAAGCTTTATATTCACGCCGGGAAGTAAATCTTCTTAATAGTTTGTTTTATTTGTTATTATACTTTTAGTAATCACTGTTATTATAAGTGTTTGTATTAGTGTCATTGTTCATCGACACACTTTTACAAAATGAAAAAAAAATCATGAAAATATTGTCTTCAGTTCAAGTGAAAACGAAGAAAAGTGGTTCTTCAGTGAAGAAGCAGGTACACGCCAGCGTTGTGGATCAACCTAGTGTACCGAACGAACCAGACACAGAGACAGAGAATGTTTACTATGCATTTTTATCAAAGAAAAGTGATTTGAAGATTTGTCAACTTTGGGACTACATCAACTTTAAAAAGAGAGAGGACTGTGTCATGTTTTATCAAGAATATAGTGTAGGTTCTTCATATACGGTTACATTATGCAATATGCATGTAGTCATGCTAGTTATTTAATCTCGAATGAGTAAATGTATTGATCGATTGATTGAGGACCAAGGCAACTGGCTTATTTCCAACATAGACATTTCGCTAATTGTTGAGAGAGGCATGAGGCTAGAACCAAATTTATTTGTCAGTCATCGAAAATGAATATATATAGCAAGCATTTAGCGACTGAAATTATAAACACGATCGCATTTTCCGCTTATGATTGTCCGTGTAACACTATAATGATAATAAAGACCTCTGATTAACCAAGCTGTCAACTGTACCGACGTAAATAATATACTGTAGTTTCTTTTGTAAGAATGTTCAAGCCTTGTTTTAAAACATTTTCCGGAGACATGCGACCTAATATGATACTTTTATGCTTTATATTACAGCACTTGTCAAACAAACTAAAGCATCCTTACGACGTAGCTATGAAGCCGCACAATCGAGGAAAGAACAGATACAGGGGCTTATGTGCATGTACGTTGTTAACATCTTTCTCTCGAATGAATGAATGAATGAATGGTGTGTTAAGGCCCGTCGACAACTAAGGTCATTTTGGGCGCTTAATAATTTACTTAATGAAATAATCAAACATGATGTATGCGATACCTAAAATATATATAAAATAAGATGTAAGCCAATGTTAAATAAGATATAGGCAAACAAGCCCAATATTACTATGTAATACTTAACATGAAGATAAATAATATTTAAGGAAATGTGGAACATGATCTGTAAAAGTAATGCATGAAATAATCATATCTTATTAAAAATATTAATTTCCCTAAGGAAATCAAATAAAAGTTCCGGTTTGACAGACTCAAAGAGCTGACGCATACTTTGAGCCTTGAAAAGTCTATCACGTATTGGGGCGAAATCAGCACATTCCTTAAGAATGTGTTGTACTGAAAGTTGTGTATACCATGGAATACATTGAGGTGCTTCCTCACCTTTCAGTAAGTATGCATGAGTTAACCATGTGTGTCCAGTGCGTAAACGAGCAAGAACAATTTCTTCTCGGCGAATGGATCGTAAAGCTTGCAGCCACTCTTTCTTTCGAAACCGCATACACATTTGTAGCTTTAGATTTGCTCACTTTGAATGGGCCGGTTGGGGGTGGGGTGGGGGTTGGGTGGGGGTGGACGGGGGGGGGGGGGGGTTTGGGGTGTATCACTTTAAAGTTTTTCCTGGTGCATTCCGATTTTTCTTTTAATTTTTCGTGAGAATAACTATTAATGTATTGCACTTAAACATGCTTGATATTTTGATATTGATTTGTCAGTTATGTCCATTTCTGAAATATTTGGAAAATTAGTGGGTGGGGTAATTTGCTATGAAAACTGATTTTGAACTTTGAGCACTAATTTTTCATATTTTATGTTTAAATATTTCTCTGCTGAAACATTTTGTTGTAGGTATGAGTAGGCATAATATCAACACAAATAAATGTACATTTGTCTATTTGTAACATGAACATAGCTGAAAAATATTCAACCACTCAGGTCATTTCAAATCAATCATCAAAAGTAATTCTCACAAAAATAAGAAAAATTGCAATGCACCAGGAAACCTCTCATAGTGATACCCCTTACAAAACTGATTTAAATATATTTCGTTTAAACACCAGTTATAGCATCATGCATAGAATAAATAAAAAGTAAACTCCTTTCTTTATCTTTTGAAAAGGTGTGTTGGGACGCCATCTTTCTTCAATCAAACTATTTAAGTGGTATTCTTTAATTGCGATATCCAAGCGATAGGTGTTGTTACATAATATGTAACATGTAATAATCAATAGTTAATATTACCTTTTGTCAATGTTATTGATTAAACATCAAATAGTTTAGCTAACTGTGAGACAGTCCTTTTGAAATATCTTTTCTAAGTTATCTGAGAATTTAGATAAAACTTGCGGATAATTAAGGTACCGGTAATATATAAATCCGATGTTTTTTATGAAATATTTGTGTAATTGCTAGAAATAGTTTCCTTGCATATATACGTATTCTTTACAGACGATCATTCTAGGGTTCCACTTATTGTAACGGACAATACAGAAGTCGAATACATCAACGCCTCGTTTATCGACGTAAGTGTGCCAATTAAGCTCTTACTTATATGTTAAACACATTTACAAAAACCTGTATCAAGGGTTTTTAATTTATATGCTCGTGTGTTTACAAGATCTATGTTGAGGAGTTTTATTCTCGAAAAGACATTGTCTTATAAAATGTTAGTCCACTTTCTTAGTCATGCATTTTCAAAAGAACCAACACCAACATATTAACAACAAATGTGTTTTGTCTGTTTCAGACAGCTAAACGTTTATTCATCGACATGTGGTAAATGACTAAAAATAAAAAACAAAAAACAATCATAAGAATAGGCACCATAAATCAGCGTCATAACCGAATTTGAAAACATCTGATCATTGACGGCACTTCTTATTGAGTAAAGGGAGATAAACCATGAGTTACTGGAATTAAGTAGATCATCGATTATTCCCCTTCAAATCGATAGCACACTTCAGGCGTCTGCTTGAATTACACCAGATGTGACTGCTAAACCTACATCATTATAGATATAACAAGAATATAACACAGTATTCACAGTTCTTAATATTGCAAACAACTAATTTTATAAAGTTGTTAAATTTTAACAGCATACAGATTTCTGCAGAAATATTTGAGTCAGTCTTTTTCAAAGTTTTCAATGTCCTAAAACACACATAATATCAATAAACACGAGCAGTTACTGCACCGATGTGTATAATAATGTTCAAGTTTTCTATATATTATACTTACATCGTGATTACTTAGTCTCATTGCCATAAACAACCCAAAACTAAGCGATGAGTCCAAGCCGGCTTTGTTTCATTTTTAACCGGAAACAATAGAAAACGTGGGATCCGTGATTATGTCTAAAACCACGACAATCGGTCTCGGAACGGTCAACACCAAGGAAGTACAAAAACTTGTTCCAGAACAAAAAGATCAAAATGATATCATGAAACAGACAACACATATAACTTGTGTGAAGAAATATTGATAACATATTCTCAGATAGAGCTCAGAAGTTTTGGACTGTGATAAGGGAACTAGGCAAAACCTATTCAACCTCGAGACGAATAGATTGTTTCCGTTTATTAGTCCACAGATGTTATCCTCAAATATTAAGGAGCAATTCCTAATGTAATTATCAGATTTACATAACATTTTACCAAATACATGTAATGTTCAAACTATTCCTCTACCATTCTGATTGATATTTTCAGGGATACGACAAGCCTCATAAGTTCATAGCGTCTCAAGGTAAACTTAATGCTTAATACACTTTAAAGCCACCGAAGGACTCATATCAACGTGTAATTAGACCAGTCGTTGATTTGTACTCAATATAAAATATTCTGCACTATTTGAATACAATTGTTGCACACGAAAAACGATCAAGTAGTGAAGTGTGGTATGTTTGGTGTAGTTTGAAAAAAGATTCACATTTCCGTACTAGTAAGATAATGTATTACACCACTAGCTATTATACTAAATGGGAATGTTATTCGTAAAAGCACGAGACGAAATGGCCTTTTTTAATTTTGAAAAATGAAGAATCAGGCGAGCCTGTACATAAACGCACTATCACCAGATTTACACATATTAAATTACATGTATATTATGATGAGCCTGTAAATACACACACTATCACCAGATTTACTAATATTAGATTACATGTATACTATGATGAGACTATATATTGTGTGACTCCTAACAAAGAACTATAAAGATGTAGCCCCACTAGTTTTACATTCATGTTTATTAGTTTTTTCTTAGAAATTATTGTCAAAGTTCTGCATGCACCTACATTAAGTTTGTTTGTTTGGAGTTTAACGCCGCTTTCAACAGCTTTGGTCATATCACGGCGGTCAGAGCACCTACCCATGTCTTCCTGGCTTTTCCACACCAGTACTTACACAACATTCTTTCGAAGCCACTGACTACTTTCTCACATAGATCAGAGGTGAGAGGCAATGGAAAACATCGCCCGAAAGAATGTCGCCGCAACCGGGTATCGAACCCGTGACCTCCAGATCACGAGTCAGATACGCTACCAATTGAGCTACCCGGCCGGGCCCCTACATTAAGAGTCCATGTCTTAGTAACTAATAAACGGTGGAAAAGTCGAGCGCGCTCTCCTCCGACAGTCTTGTTAGTTCAATACCGGAACAATACTACCATTCGCCAGATGCACTGACACACTATATTACAAATGTATGTTAAAACTTCAATACCTACTTCACAGGCCCAATTGAGAATATGAGGGATGACTTTTGGAGAATGGTCTGGCAACAGAAATCTAAGAACATCGTCATGTTGACCAACCTGATTGAGAACGGTGCGGTAAGTTATTAGCTTGCAGGTCACTTGTCCTGCTTGAGAATTGTACTTTATTTATTAACGTTGTTTTAAAGATTAGCGTAGTGTTACATGCACTAAATTTACGTTAGAAAGTAACGATTCAAACTCTGGTTTAGAGAGCAGTTTGATATTAAACTCGCGCCTGTAGTAAGATGTTTTAAGTCCAGCAGAATGAAAGCTGGCAAAAATCTACCTTATTAAAATATAAATCTTGTTGTATGTCTGACTTCATCCGTAGATCAACATATTTACTTAATTCTTTAAATCCCACTCAAAACTTATATATCAGTTGAAATTCTGAGTTTGCTAGTTTTACTTACATACCATAGGTATACAACATCGTAAAATGTCAAAAGATGTTTGAAAAATAACGATTCATAGACTGAGCCAAAACGTTAAAATTCCCTACAAATGGTTTAAATTGTTGTTTCATTCTCGAGATATAAAACGGTTTCTTGAGTCGTCATGTTATATGTTCAATAGCGGTGATATTTAGATCATTTAAAGGGGTCAACGATCTTTTGAGCGCAAAAGTATTTTTATGCATCCTTTTACAGATCTATTTATTTAATATTCAAGACTTGAATGAGGATATAACAAAGATATAACAAAGATAGACAAAATAACTTTGTACCAGTACATAACATAATTTAATTGTAATGGGCAGCATTTGGATGTTGCTGTACGTTACCATATACACGGGCATAGTGTAACACTATGCCCATGTGGATGTAACGCTCCAGCTAAGAAAATATTAGATACCTTGGTTTTGTTGTTTGTAATCGGAAAATGCGTGAACATAAACCAGTATAATTACAACAGTGATGACCCGATGAGTTAGGTCTTATATCGATTGCTCTGTGTAACAATTGTTCCGGTCTTTTGTAAACAATGACCATACAAAGACCATACCATCATGCTGTTGGATCCGGTGCTTAAGTCAGTTTTGCTAATACACCAGTATTCGCATACATTTGATTAGCATTCAACCTTAGATATTCCATCTTTCATTAGCCACATAACCGATACACGTTTAAATAGTAATATGCTTAATTAAAGATTGTTGTAGCCATGTCAATTATAGTGTTGTAAGCAGTTTTAGTTTTAAATATTTGATGATTTTTTTGCCCCGGTCACTCCTCGGATGAATAAGTTATAAAGCGCATTTGCATTATTATTGCAGGATAAGTGTATTTTGTACTGGCCGCCGTTAGATGAAAATACGGTGACATACGGTAAAATAACAATTACTCTTCTCTCTGAGAAGTCGACTGTAGATTATGTTATACGCCATATGGAGATAAGCAAGGTATGTACATCGTTCAGACATTGACGATCTTGTAACGCACTGATATACTTAAATTGTTTAGCATTTTCTGATCGGAATTTATTTATAACAAAAATGAACGCATTTGAAACGCTCAAGATGTCCGAGAAAAAAAGGAGGATTTTAATATCTATCTATCTGATGTCATGCCGAGCGGATTGTCTTCTTAGTGTTTCCACAATTACCATACTCTCAAAGAAGATCGCATCTTCAATTATTACACTGTAAACTGTTCATAATGTGCTAATGTAGTTTACCATTACCAACATGCACTTAAGCTGCAACAGACAACTGTGAAAACATTGTGACAAGAGAAGACAAAACTCACCATGAGCAATTTCTCAATTTGCCACAATTTCGTCTTTTGTTTTCAATAATGAACACTTTCTGTTTTTTTTTACAATCTTTTCACAATCGCCAGATACAAATATGCAACTTGTAGACGAATTCGGGCTTTATCATCGCTAAACCTTTGTTTGCATATTTAGGAAGGAGAAGACAGCACTCTGCTAGTGACCCAGTTCCACTACAAAGCTTGGCCTGATAAATTATATCCAGATAGCACATGGTCGTTGGTCAAGTTTTGGCTGACGGTGGAAGGAGACACGTCCAAGGTGATAGACAGTGGACCAATTGTCGTGCACTGCAGGTTATTTACATGAGTTATTTTGTACTTTATCACCTCGGATTTGACATTATTTGATATGAGCTAATGCTGCATTATTTATCACGTTAAAAACGTCTGATATCCTAACAATGTTTTTTAAACTCATAGGCTACACATGCGCTGCGTTTCGCAATGTTGCGTCTTATAAACTCTCGGTAACGGGGTAATCATATACAAGTAAATCGAAGTTATTTGTTTTCTCAAGGCCCTAAATCGCTACACGTATACATATATAGCCTTCTGTTTTGGTCACATTTCAGTTGTATAACTTTGAAATGTTTAAGTTACGCAACGGCTATTTATGTGCAAAACATGCAATTAATATTCAGAATAATACAATGCAGTAACACATAGAATGCTTCCTCTAAATAAACGATATATTTATCTAATATTCACACGATTGTTTCAGTGCGGGTATCGGCAGAACTGGGACGTACATAGCTCTCGACAATGCGTACTATCAGGCGAAGAAAGAGGGGACTGTACGGATACTAGATGTCGTCAAGTTGTTAAGAGAACAGCGTATTGGCATGGTACAAACACAGGTTAGAAGTTCGAATTTTGTGATCATACATTTTACGTATTTATATCATTAATATAAATTGAATGTACTTTTACTGATGTGTTGAATTATCCTTGCCTGATTGAGCAATTGATGCATTATGCATATATATTTCCTCGACGAAGATCCAAACCAGTCTATGCATCTGCTCCACAGTTAGTCAATCAAGTATCACAAAGACCTCTGGTGACCGGTTTATAACCCACAACACGGACTATACAGAACCACATATAGGGACTTGTGGTGTTGATGCGTCTGCGTACCGTGAAGCCCCGTGCGAGCCTATTTATTTATACGAGCGTTCACTGTCCGTCTAGACCTATTTCAGTCTTGGATGCATATTTTGACAAATAAATAGGATTTTAGCTACACTATTTGACACAGGTTTACCTTCATATCACCCCTTACTGAGAGTCAATGATATGATGAATTGCTAGACGCAGGTCAACAGTATGTAAAGTATTGTGCTTGCTCTTATTTGTAGTATTTGTAAGCCCTCCAATTGTAGGTTTCGATGTGACGCTGGTATTATTATATTTTTTAAAGGAGGATGGTGAAGGTATCTAGATGTACTATGCACGCATGTTTTATAATTTCATGCAGCTTAGCATGTTTCACACTTCACAGCCATTATTTATTCCATGACATATACACTTTGAATATGCTGTTTTGCTTTATAAATAGTTGCCATGGGTTGAATGGTTCAAGCTTTTTGTAAACTAGGAATATTTTATTTTTAGGATTAGCCTCTATTCAAACCGAGCACATGTGCAGAATTGCGATTTTTTCACTATTTGTATAATTGTTAGTCAACTCGATTGAATTATATATTTTATACAAACTAGGACCAGTATGTGTATCTTCACGAAGCCGTCGCTGACGCCCTTCTATTCGGTACCCATTTTATTTGGTCTACGCAGTTTGAAGATGTGTATGAGTATTTTTCACAAAAAGAAAAGGGATCGTACATTACACGACTACAGACTCAGTTCAATGTAAGTATGACATTGATGAACTGTAATAGGTAAGGATAAAGTTTAGGATTGAAATATAAAAAAAGACATATATATGTATATTGGAATTTGGATGAGGAAAACGTTCAATAACTTGTTTTCTGAGAAGAGATAACGTATGGTGATACATATGATTGGACACATGTGTTCTTGTATAGTTAAAGTCAAGCCGCTACAGATTAGTTGGTAGCAACGACGACTTTGAATCCAGGAATGACATGTTTGATCTCTGGTTCAATCATTCATTATCTCTGACATATGACAAAAGATATTGTGTTAAGCGTCATTCGTCCTCCATCAAAAGGCTCAATAGTCAATGCCAGAAGGTACCCAATTACAATGGAAGAATGTAGTGCGGAATAACTCCGATAAAGCACATAAGATGAACTGACGTCCGTGACAAGAACGCAAATTCGTTGAAAACAGGGTTAACAATCAAACGTCTCAGACATTTACTTCGTTCGAAGAAGAAAGTATAAGTGTCTGGTAAATGGATAAGAAGTTTTTGTTACAGAAGTTAACTTATTGTGGGAAATGTTCATATTAAGCGATTATTCTCCTCTTGTATATTGTTTTTGATTGTATGTTTATATTTATAAATGTCGTCCGATTCAAACGGTACAAGAGGTCGTCTAAATCAGGAAAAGCGTTATTAACCGCTATTCTTTTTTTAATTTTCTCCATAATAGATTCTTGTTGACAGCAAAGCCGATAAGAAGTCTGTTCACATAACTGTAGAAGACGGTGACAACGAATATTCAAATATTTTCATTCACAACAAACCTGCAGTTGTGTCAAGTAAGCTTTCGTGATTTAATGTCGTTCGCTCAAGATGATATTTAAGACCTTTCACCACTGTGCAAAAAGGGAAAATTTCTAATCAACTGTCAATGTCTACAATATTTTCAACCTTTTTTCAAAAATATACTTAACTTTTCCAGAGCTTCCATTTCTTTTTTCTAAGGAAGTACTCCAAAATATCAAATCACGGATATATAACGACAAAATTATCAATAATGTTTAGTTTGTTTCATTATATACTTTGTAATATGCCATTGAAGATTAATTAAACCAAATGAATAGATAGTAGATGCTGTGAAAAGCGGGACAATGTTGTGGTCACGGAAATCGATTTTAAGTAATTAGAAACACACGGAAGTGGTACACTGTTTGAAAACACTGATACAATTTTTGGTTTCCTGTCGTCAATCTCTATCCAGTTTAAATAAACATATCCATTGAATCTCCACCAGTTATCATCGACAATATGAAGGGCATATTATCTTATATTATTGCTGTCTCAAGAATAGGTGTTCAATCATATGACCGCAGTCAACAGTCTATTAACTCAACGTATGCATAGAGAAACTATAGTGGACTAATATCCCAGTGTCTAAATGTGACACAGGGTTAACACGTGAATTGAATATCCCTGAATGTGTAAGCCATATCAATTCTGTATATGTGTGTTTGTGTCTTGAAACTAATTGTGACAATTATGACTTAATTAACATCGATGGCTCGTTCTCACTATCTCTCTCGATCTGATTTTATCTCTCTTTTCTTTCTCACTTTTTCTCCCTCTCTCCATCTCTCTGTATCTCTGTCTCTTTCTCTCTCTCTCTCTCTTTCTCTCTGTCTTTCTCTCTGTCTCTCTGTATCTCTCTGTATGTCCGTTTCTCTGTCTGTCTCTTTCTCTGTCTGTCTCTCTCTCTGTCTCTCTCTGTCCGTCTGTCTGTCTGTCTGTATGTCTGTCTGTCTGTCTCTCTGTCTGTCTGTCTGTCTCTCTCATTGAATGTATTAACCTAAATAGTTCTTGTCATAAGACATAGATGCAGAGTTGAATATTTGGATTGTCGAATAAAATATGTTTTTAGACATAACAAATATATAAAAGCACTTACCTCTATGTGTTTATAGTTGATGAATACAGACCAAAATCCAAGAGTCTTGTTTATATTCAAGAAGTAGGAGCTTTGATGTTGCAGGTTCGTGAAACTTTTCAACATTTATCTCTTTAAATACTACTAGGGAGTTATCTTTTACTTTCATAGAATACATTAACAGTTACGTAGCTAACCTTGCGAATGATGAATAGACAGGCTCTATTTTATATTTTCAAAATTTAAGCCCTTACTCTATTGAATTGCAAACAGTAGAACACATTTTGAATGTTCTATTGCATTCTCTTTCTGTACTTTTTCCAAATGTTTAGCTAATAAATTGCTCAAGGCGAGAAATTGTGATCACCTTTTGTCCGTCGGGCGTAGTGCATCATCCGTTGTCAACAAGTGTCTTGTTAACACTCTACAAGCAATATTTTGCATCCAATCTTCATGAATGTTTATGATCTTCTACTTGATTCTCCATCAAATCTTGGCATGTTCGAAATTGGGTCTAGTGAGGTTAAAAACCAGGTCACAAGGACAATATTTTTACCACTACGCAAACAACATTTTCTCAATTTAGCATGTTGAAACTTTGTCAGGCAAAGTTCGTAAATAGGTAATGTCCGGTCAAAAACTAGATCACTGTGACACATTTAATCAAAGTCTTGTCAACACTCTAGAGACGACATGTTTAGCTTCAGCAGCTTAAAACTTTGTCAGAATTTTATCTCGGTGATATCTAGGCTTAGATAAAATATCTGCCACGTCTCAAGGCAAAACTAAAAAAAAAAAACTCTGAAAGAAGCATTCATATTGTGAATATGATGAAACTTTGTCAAAATGTTGGCCTAGATGTTGTCTATGATAAGTTCGAATATACATGTAGATCATCTTAGGATTTGAGAACTGTTTTGTAATCATGCTTGCATTTTGACTTCAGCAGCTTGAAACTATCGGACTGATTGTCTTGGTGATATCTAGTTCCAATTTAAGCCATATCGAGTCAAAAATTGGATCACTAGGCCAAACTTAAGAAAAACTGTGTGGACACTCTAGTATCAGCTACATGAGGTATTGTGATTAACTATGTTGTTGTTTTCCGATGCTCGGTAGTTCAGTCGGTAGCGACGCAGGCCGTCAATCCCGAGGTTGTGAGTTCAAACCCCAGCTCACCAACATTATTTCTGACGTTTAACAAAAGTTACAGTGACAGCCGTCAATCGTCTTCCCCATAAGCTTACTGTCTATGTGGACAAGCAGCCAGTTGCTTGGAAAGATTGCTGTTTGGAGTAATGGTGCAAGAAAGCCAGGAAACACACGAGTAGGTAAACTGGAGCCGTGATATGACTGAACAATTGTTGAAAATGGCGTAAATACCCATTTACCCCCCCCCCCCCCCCCTCCCCTCCCTTCCTCCAAAGAAAACTATGTTGTTTTCCTTTCAAAATTCTTTGGAACAGTTTCATTTATGAATATTTACCGTATTACTGTAAAGCCATTCAAAATAAAACCTTTACATAAACACCTGCAAGCATGCGTCCAATAAGTACATTTTGAGGGCTTGTCATATTGAAATGCCATTGGTTCAAACAAATTTAATAAGCGAATAAACTTCAAATTCATATGTCCTTTTTCAATCTCAGAACCACGAGGAAAAAGATGCATTCATCGTGTGTAAGTCCCCTACAGAATCCCGACTGACGGAGTTTTGGTCTTTGGTCAAGGAGCAGAACATCAAAACGATCGTATCATTAGCTGATGTTTCCATGACATCCAGTAAGGTGAGTACTGTGACTTATTATCAGTTGAGCTTTATGGATACGAACAAGGGCAATAATAACTTGTGCATTTGTATGCTTGGATTCGCTTGGTTTTAAACACACTGGTAAATAGTTCCATAATAAGTAATTGGCCCCAACTCATCTTGCATACCTTACACAAATACATGCAAACAGTAGAAGTGTTAGGGATCGGATATATACATGGCCGAAGTGACTCGACTGCATCGAATGGTGTTCCAACTGGTTGTTTACAAGAAGTGAGGCCGAAAAGCAGATCAAAACAAGCAGACAATCTGGACTGATGCAATACTAGGATTGTTATCTCACTGTAATACGTGTTTGACATGATTGCTTCATTACATCAAACAGAAATTTAAATTCAGCGAGAGATGTTTTATTCCACAGTCAAAGTGTACTTCAGTCACTTTTGAATTCGTTTACCATCGCGAGCATATTTTACATGAAGTCTTAAATACTTTCATTTGCGTGCAGATACATGTAACTTATTACGCATTGGCAGAAGACATCTTCTGGTAAATGGAGAAATTGGTCAATATGGGCAATTTTCCATTTTGACATAATGTACTAGATTGTATTAATTATATATATTTTTATTTGTAGAGGTCGTCATTGCTTGGCTTGAACAACAAGGCTGTTCAAGACAAGTTTGGTCTCTCTTTAGCAGAGGAGAGGAAAACGTCAATATTTACGGAAAGGAAAATTAATCTAAAGGATTCAACGGTAAATATTGGAATAAGATTAAAATCGTGACTTATGTACGCTGAACCCATTTTTCGTATTGTTCACCATCTTATTTTTAAGCATTTTAAATCATAAACCCTGAATTTGAATTAATTTATAATTTGAATTAGTTCAATTATCTAATCGAAAGGCGGCAAAATTATGAGATAGATATAACTTTACCAGGAAACGAATGCATCAGCTAAAGTGACCCTAAGAGAGAAATATGTCTTAAAGTTATCCAATTTCTGACATATTCAGCGTCATTTTCTCAACACTTTTATCCTCAATTCTTTTTTTGGGAAAACACATCAGATATAAAAGTAGATTTAATTGCTGTATATGACTTCTAAGCTCTCAATATTTGGCTGTAAACGCATGTAGCGTATTTGTACATGTTCAGCAACCGCCATTACTGTGTTTTACTCACATATTAATTTAATGCCAACGTTCTACTACATCTATAAGACATTTCTCCTGTTATAGCTTTGTCCTGTTTTATTTCTTAATGATAAACTATTTGTTTTGGACCAATTTCGTACAAAGGGAGACAATTTCATAAACTATGGACATTGCTATTTCGTACACTATGGACATTGCTTACCTTTGCATATTCTGTATGGTATGCAGAGACCACTTATGTTGAACATGTTCAAGTTTCTTCAACTTGCATGTGCCATTTGGAATATATTGTTATTTTTTCTGTGTTCATATGCATTTTTGGGCAAAATAGTGATGTTTGAACATTCTATTTAAATGCTCTTAACCGAATGAATACCATTATATTTGATAGTGCTGTTCTTAGAATAATTAGTGGTTTTAACATGAAGAAAAGTTATTCAATAACACTTCAAATTTAAAAAGTAGGAATGAAAATATGACCAATTAGAACAGTTGTTGAGTGTACCTATAGTGACAATACCTTTTGTGCAAACGTTTACTTGTATGTCTCATACTGTGTTGAGATTATGAATATTACTATATCATCTAAACCTTCTTTAAAGTGGTAATATACCTGCTTTCGATGGTAAGTAATTCATCAATGGATCACAGATAGTCTATATGTATAACTGAATTACTGTTGTAATGGCAATGTACTACAATGTAGTCTGTTTTTCGTTGTAAAGGAAAGTAAAATGACTTTTTCAAACAAACATTTAATATTCTCATATTTTTACTCCCTAATAATAAGGATGATATCACGATCTCACAGTTTGAATACAATAACTGGGCGTCCGGCGACAATGTTCCAAAAGACCCAAGCTCCATGGCTCACTTTGTAGAGGCCATTTTAGATCGCCAACGACGTCTCAGTGAGACTGAACCTGTGCTCATCTACTGCAAGTAAGGCAAAATAAAAGTATAGATAGTTGTGTCCAACGATATTTAAGTAAAATGAAATGTTGTCTTCGTAACGCATTAATAAACGAATGTTGGTTAAGCGCAGTTAATCATTTCATAGTATTTATTATTGTATGATTTTCAATGCAGACACTTATTTAAGGAAATTTACTTCGAAATTAAATCACAATTTTCGTGCAGTGTTACAGAGGATATAGTTTCATAATTTGACATACTTATGTACACACGAAAAGGAAATTTCGATAGGACCTGGGCCATTTAATTTTGTTTCATGGCTGCTATATTGTATAATATATGCAGCATCTAGCAATTAGTTTAGATGTGGATTTCCTATTTAATTCATTGTATACGATGCCGTGGAAAGATGACCGATTTACAGGGAAGAACGGTGTATGCAAGAAAGGGATAATGGCGAGACGATCTAATCCATAACTCGAGTATATGTTCTCCTTTCCAGTGCTAAAAACACATTTTAAAAAGTTAAAACAGAGCCCCCATTGTGATATATTCCCTTTAGCCATGTTTAGCGATTTGAGGTGTTAACGCGCCTGTCATAGATTTGTCTCTTCGTCTATATCCAGTTTAATCCGAGAAGCTTTTTTAAAAACAAAACATAGACTTATAGCCTCATTAATTTTATATCAATTCGAATTTATAAGATCTATTCAGAAATGTCAACGTGTACCTTTTTCCCATGGAATGGGTTCAAATATAAACAATTTGAAAGGCTCACAAATTGCTTAGGTTATGGTAGGAATAAATAAACAGCACTCGACAAGTGTATTATCCAAATCTGAATTGTTTACGTATATATATATCAGCAATGGAACCCAGCGTTGTGGAGTGATGTGTGCCTTACTGAGCGAAGTATACAGGATGGTTAGAGATGGCGGCCATATCAACATCCTTGAGACAGTCAAACTGATGAAGGAAAGACATGATGACATCATAGCAAACGTTGTAAGAATATTTAATTTGAATACGTTTTCATTTTCCTCTTAGAAAATTAAAACAATATTTATTTGAAGTTAACCGATTTGAAATATATACTATATTATTGGATGTTATTTGTAACGATAAGGTTTATGTTATGTTGATATCAAATCCAAATGAAATAATTGAGAAACGTATTTGGTGAATCCGCTGCCTATTGAAAGAAACATGTTATAAACGAGTCATTTGTCTTTTGTTACGTTTTACAGGACCAGTATGTGTTTATCCACGACGTCATCCGAGCACGTGTTCAAGATAATACGTACCAGAACTAATGAAAACACTCACAGTCCTCAATGCTTAACCCTGACGGTTAATCAGTTTTACATGAACAAATAAATGTGTATTTTTGTTTCCACCTCATGATTCATTTTTTGATGTATTATTTCTTTAATAATTTACTTTATCTAATACAATAAGTTGATGGTCTAGCATATATTTTTAATATAATGCTTAGGCCTACACTGAGGAGGTAGTTTATGCATTACTATAACATCATCAATATGTTTTTACCATTCAACTATATAGTTTTTCTTCCAAACCAATCAACATATCGATCCAATATGCACACATACATAACGACGTGCTTCATATTCATCTATAAATAACTGTTTTGTTTTGTTCATTATAGTCGTAGATGTAAATTATACTTGCATTTCGTTATCATGTGCTGAACTGTATTATTCAAAGGGTTATCATATTTCTAAAATGATTGATATACACTTAATATGTATCAGTTGCAACATCGATGTAAACATAAATAAGGCCATAAGAGATAGAGTTTTGGTCACATCACAAGAAAGCCAACTTTAATGTGTGACTATCGAAGATATTGCTCTTCTGACCAGGAAATCTAAGCAGACACACCTCTTGAACGTCTCTGGGGGAACGGTTGTTATCAGAGTCTGACTGTACACGTACACACTTGGATAATACATGACTTGTATTTCAAAACTTTTTAATGTAGGTTACATATGACGATGCCCATTTCAATTATGTCAAATGTATGTAATCTGATGAGGGATTCATGACGTTTGACTGCTGGAACCGAATTACGAAAAGCCTTTATAACCATTATACTTGTCTAAACTGTTGACTGTCTATTTATAGAATTGGCTAAGGGAGTCCCTAATGCAAAGCTGGACAAGTCCGTTTAACATATTCAGCATTGAATAGATTAACAGTTTCACATGTCTTGTATCGTTACTATATTCCAGACATTTACAAAAAACAACTTTTAGATTTACAGATCATAACTATTCCTATTTATTGTGTATTTAACAACTAAATCCAATATTTTGTTACTGTCGGAAATGTATTTCTACACACACAAACGTTATGTATAGTTTTTAACCGACGATACACGAATACAAACAATCAAAAGTACCGGCGAACAGAAATGATAAGGTTAAGATAACAAGCATGTTTTAGACTTAACCCCATCAAGTTGGTAGATGTGGTCACTTTGCAAAAAGGCATGGATGTTTACGTCTGTATGTGATATGTAGAGAAAATGTTATCAACTAGATAACGTAAATGCTCTGTAACAAATATATTAATATAAATAATCAATTCAAATGGCAAAAATATGATATGGGCTATTGCTCCATAAAGAAACAACATAAAGTGTTTACGACTAGAATTCATACAGATCAATTAGCGCGTACGGCATATAATTTGTATATATATCTACACTGTTTCTATTATACTAATGTAAGTATTCAACGACATCTGATAAGCATTTTCATTTGCATCAGAGTGGCTGACACTATTGCTCCATTGACATGTACATTTGATTTTACTTTAACAATTCAGTTGTCTTTTGTCAGTTATTCTGTTTTGTACAAACATGGGTTAAACATGTAACACATAGTAATTAGTAACATATTTATGCAGATCCTTATTAATTCCCTATTTATTCAGAGTTTATTTTCTTTCCTTTTCATTATTCCAACAGACAATCAGGACATAACTCAAAGTTGATCCAAGCGTCTCACTAACTGCACTAATAGAAAGCACGGCACTCACTCAGTAACTGCAGAAATACATACCCTATGTGATGTTTCAACCATAGTTTACGTGGGGGCATACAATATTATATAAATATCATATGGCAGCATGTGTGACATTGATATTGTCAACCCGAGAGCAGAATGTCACCCGAGACGTAAGCCGATGGTGACATTCTGTTTCGAGGGTTGACAATATCAATGTCACACATGCTGCCATATGATATTTATTTTATTATACCGAACACAATTAAGTGACGTCACCGCTGTATGCTGTATGACGTCACTGCTGTATGTGTATAAGGGAGGCAATCACGTCATGATTTAACTAAAATATTGAAGCAGTTATTTGCCCTTATATGACATTCAAATTATCACAGCGGTCACATGACCTGACAGTCAATTTCCGCTTGGTCACGTGTCAAAAAGATTAAAAATGTTTCTGATAGTCGAAATATCTCTTTTTCGGGTAATGGGACTTTACCATTGTAAACAAAAGTGAGGTATAATAAATTATATTACTGGTCTGCGTAAGTTTAAAATGTTCACCGCATCGAATATATGGTCACGTTAACCTTAAAGGTATGCCCCAACACAGATATCCGCTTTTGAAGTATTGTTATCCACGACCTAAATGCTGCAAAGAAGTCTCCAATGTGTATACTGTTGAGACATTGACAAATTGCAGAACCAACGCTACTTCATATAGCAAAGCGCTTACCTGACATAATTTGTTGTTGCGAGGGAAATAAGAAGTCATACGGCTTTAGGTCAGGGCAATAAGATGGATGTTCAACCTAAAACACTTTTATTAATTTTAAGACAGATTACACGTTTTTACTTATGTAGGCCGAAGCATTCTCATGAATAGGCTGTAGGTCTTTCCTATGTATGAATATTTTGCCAGATACGAATGTCTTAGTAATAGAAATACCATTTAATTTAAATCCAGAACAACCACAATCATATACACGAACAATGTCATATTTCAATATTCAAAAGTTTGGATCCTTCTTTTCTTCCATGCTTTATATAGCAGATAAAACGTCACGTACTGTAATAATTTCATCTCCCGTTTCTGGGTGGCATAAGTATTCAATAGAGAGCATATCCAAATTTAACTGGAATTGAATACAACTACTAAAAAAATGGTTGTTATTGTTGTCATGGCAGGTAGGAATTATTTTTTTCATTATGACCTAGATGTGTCGGTAGCTCAGTTGGTAACGACGCGGGCTAACACTCCAGGGGTTGTGAGTTCGAATCCCACCTTGGCCAACATTCTTACTGACATTTGATACTAGTCAATGCCATGAGCTTCATTCGTCTTCCACCAATGAGCAAACAGTTTATGTGGAAAAAAAGCCAGATGCTTAGGAATTTTGTTGTGTGGATTACTGGTGTGGGGAAAGCCAGGAAAAACATGAGTAGGTAAACTGGCCGTCGTGATATGACTAACAAATTGCTGCGAACGGCGTAAAACTCCAATCACTTAATCAATAAGATGAGTCGTACTTACCGATAATATTGAAATTGTAAAATATAGTGAGTAGCTTTGAAATTCATGATATCTTGGTTTCCTAATCAAATCTTACAACATTCGGTAGTGCGCGTGTAATAAGGAAAACACAGTAATTGTGTTTATCAATTTCGCCATAGATCAAGCAACGACATAACGAATTATGTTTAATAAATGGTTACATGTCATTGATAATTGTTTATTGATAAATCCGTTAAATATTGTTGTTTATATATTTGATTGAAACCGTATTTTTGCAATATCAAAATCATATGCAGAAATTGCCTCGTTGAATATGTACTTATGTTCAGATATCAGGGTTTGCTTAAGACATTATATGCAAACGAAATTTAACAAGATGGAAGCACCAAAATGTGATTATCAATATTGCTTTGAACGTGGATAAGAATTACATTGTAAACAATTTAAAAGTAGCTCCCTTTAAGATTATCTTCACAAAATTGTCATAAGCATAGATAGATGCTTGTTTCGGAAAAAAAGTATATGTATGAACAAGCCTGGTCAAACTGTATCAACCCACGGATACAACGTTCAACTCCTCAACTATATCTGATACCCTATGGCTATACCACTGTCACTAGAACCGCGTACCTAGGGGTTTTGTTGTTTTCTTTCTTTGAACTGTGCCTAACGTATAAAGTTATCAAATAATACAAGACATCGCATCTTTTAAAATGTTGCGCATTTCTCTGCATCTTAAAATAGTCAATAGATAGATATGTGCATACAAATAAAATATCTATTTACTATCCTATGTTGTTTTCCTAGGTATTAGACATACATCAATGAAATAAAACCATTAACATCTTAAGTTTGCGGTTCTAGTTGCCACAAGACCATAGTGTGACATTTGAACTTGGTAGCAATCATTGTTATTCATATTCTCAAACGCTCAGTTTGAATGATATATTTATATATATTTTTACCAAATATGTTTTGATAAATATAGCTTCTATAAATCGTGAATAAACTCTACTTTTTGCTTTATGCTTCTTGTTAGTTCTCAATATTACCTCCTCATCCCTCTCCCAAAACAGATGGAAGCATTGCGAACAAAAGAGAAACTGCTCACAATTTATATCTTATATAATTTAACTCTCATTCATAGTCAGTTACCTGCAAAGTCGCCTTTCGCAAATGGGATGTATATGTAAACAAATAATATGTAAACAGGCTATCCTGTGATTATACAAGTGTAGCAATTTTGATCAGAGAAGCTGCCTCATGTTTGCAGTCTGATTTGGAACTGCACCGTTCACAGATACGTCAAAGAACGGTAGGAAGTTCATGAGGTCGCATTGATTTGAACATGTTATTGATCTACACACTTCAAAAACACATGTGTTTTCAATGATTGTTTGAATACGGCAATCGTTCCAAGACAACGAAGCTTAAAGAAACACTTCCGCATTGTTTGTAACATTACCACAACAGCTTTAGGCGACTCGAGGAATGGATTTTTATTTCTTGAACAGTCTTCTACGTTTTATATTTAAACATATTTGTTTACAACGTTATAATAACTTCACTTTTAATAATGTCATTGCTGTTACTGTCTTAAGTTTTAAGATAATCAACACACCACATATTACAATTGATAGTATACATTACCTTAATACAGTTAACCATCTTCTCTCGTATTGGAAGTGAAAAAGATACTCTTTAATGACCTTTTCGAGAGAATAAATATGTCACGAGATAAAGAAGTTGTAACGATTGGTGGTAAAACTTCCGAAATTACCGAGCGCTTACCTGCCAAGTGCCATAAATCATCTCGGCCTAGTCAAATCAAAGGTCTTGCATTTGATGTAGTTAAGATAGCCAGTATTACCAGTGTCAACTATTGTTATGTATGTCAGCTGAACTATTGAAATTTAAGCTCAACCATTATTTCAACTATAACATTATCACGTCTGGTTTAGCACACTCTGGCAAACGGAATCTGGATACTAAGAGCGAACAAATCGACATTTTTACTTTTTATATTTTTTGAAAAAAGGAAATGATAATGATTTATTCATTTTGGTAGATATATTTAATGTCATGTTTCTTGAAAACTACATGATACAAATGTATGGACTTGCTTTAACAATTATTACCTCTCTTAATCCATTTGAGTTACTCCTTCTCTGCTACATGTATGTTGTATTGAATAAGATGTATTGCAGACAAATTACTGTTTCAAGAATCTATACCTGTCATATTCCAGTCACTGATGACTTGTTTACCATCACTTTAACATGTTTAAAGAAGTTGCAATCGGTTCGTCTGTAGATCGTTTTCAGTGAGCAATACCACTTTACAGTAAACATTAAGCATATATGGGAACATGTATCAATTCCTTAATAGTCTAATGCATGTGTATCTTACCTTTATTTAGACCTTGAACAAATGTTGAATGCCTTTAACAACGGTTACAATAGTAATATATATATATATATAGTAAATTTATTTATAAATGTGATTTTTTATCAGAAGCTACAAAAAAAGGCTCCCATTTCAGACAAGCACATTGCAATTCATTTATAAATCCATTAATTGATAAAATTGTACATTATTACATTGGAATATACGAAGATCGAGAAAATTGGACATATGGTTTCGATATGCTTGAAATAATTGCAGAACAGGGAAACACTTATGAAAAGAAGCACGTTATTCTTTTGAGCTCACCTGACCATAAAGTGTTCTAGTAGAGATATTGGGGGCATCCTGTGTCTTTCGTCTTGCGCCGTCGCCAGTAATGTATTTAAACAACACCTCCTTAAACCACTGGGTCATCCTGTTTCCTTCGTCTTGCGCGGTCGCCAGTAATGTATTTAAACAACACCTCCTTAAACCACTGGGTCCAAAACAACGAAACTTCACAGAAATATTTCTCCTGTGATCCTCTTTAAAAAGTGATCGAACTATGAACTGCTGTTGAACGCGGCACAGTTTACAATTCAAACCCACAGGGAACCTTTGATCGTTTCTGTTTTCTTATCAAGACCTATGGGTAAAACCACGATGAATATTTTAAATACTACAAACCATATTAAGTAGTAGCCTAAAAATAAGAGTTTTCTAAATACAATGTAGATGAACTTGAAATACATAATTCAAACAGTATAACACGTGTAATGGACCGTAGGTTTTTAAAAAATGAGCCCAATCACGGGAATACAGCACTTTAAAAATTGATATACGGCATGTATGGAATAAATATTACATTCATGAACCGAGAACTCTTTGGCCGCTATTAGAAATCGGTTCCATACGGAAGCTTTGATTTTTAGTATTTGGATTTGACTAAGTTACTGACCCAATGATAGCGTTCGCAAGGTTGCAAGTTCTACTCTTCACTTTAGCCAGGTATTTTAGGGATTGTTCTTCCCGGCGGAGTTCTAGGGCTTTAATCCTTGCTCCCTGCTCCGAAGAAGGAAGAACTTTCAGAGCTTCTTACTAAGGCCTTATGTTTGGATAGTACTTAGTCTCATATGATTAGTTTCTGATGCACCATTGTTTAGCTTTGGACGTATACGGGAAGAAAGAGCGAATTTTTATCTGACACAACTGTTAAGCCCTTTAACATTCTCATTAAATATAAGTCCTGTTGTCATTTTGTGAGCAGTTCATTGATGTGTGACTGTAATGTAAACATCAAGATGCTTGCCCAACAGTTTTACAGTCTTCTTCAATTGAATGTTTGTGTCTCCTAAAGATACATCAACGTGGTAAGAACTTTTGTGACCAAATAACACCCCGTCTGTTATTGCTTGAGAAATGTTGAAGCCCCATTGTTAGGACAAGCGCCAGATGAAGTCAATTCCTTTTCAGAGTCATCAGCAAATCTGTTTATAACCATCCTTGTCCCCTCCGAGACATCAGCGAAATCATTAATGCAGATTGAGAAGAGTGGGGGGGGGGGGGGGGGGGTATTATGACGCCTTGGGGTGTACCTCTTGCAGAGTTTTAGTATCAGAGAGTGTTCCCTCAACTGTAACTGTTATTTTTCTATCCAACACATAGGCCCTTATAAATTCAAGCATCGCCCTGTGATTCCGTTATTTTTTGTTTGTTTAAAATACCTAGTGCCAATCCACATCAAAATCGGCCTCTAAGTTTAGAAATATTGCTAAAACATGATAACCTCTTTTTTTATTATTTAAACACATCATATTGAAGCCGCACAAGGTGATCTATAGTGCTGCGCCCCATTCTAAAACCAGATTGAAGGGGTTTTTATTATAGTGTTGTATTTAAAAGTCATTTTTAGCAATTTCCAAGGATGGTATAAAAAAATGATTTGGGCTTATCTTTGTCTTTTCCTTTTTTTAAGTAAAGGATTCAAACGGAACTCGCTTTTACTCCATACGATATCAAAGAATGTAAGCCATATCTTTAGAGCTGTCTCATACATGTGTTTAAACATTGGATAGGCTATTTAATCGAGACACATGGTCGAGTTCTTCCTGCAACTTATACATTCTTTTAGTTCTTGAAATGTGAAGTCGGTGTTAAAGGTTAAATTGTCATGTTTTGAGTTTGAGATTCTATGAAATGTTTGTGATCTTTTTCACAAATTTTGGTAGGCCAAAACTGATGAGTCTAAATTATTCTCACTTAAGAATTTTTCATAATGTGAGACAATAAAATTTGATTTTTCTAGGTGGGTAAGCGAAATTACTGCTGCACTGTTTAATACTGGGATTGGTGTGATATACGCTCCTTTAATTCTTCAAATCTTGTTTTAAAAGTCCATGGGATTATTAAGATTTATTATTCATATTTAGTTTCTGAAACTACCTTATTTGCAGTTGGCTGCTGTTTCTTTTAGTTTGACCAGTTTGACTTCACTAGGTGATTTATTTAGAATGCACCAAGGAATCAAAAATAAAAGAAAAGGGTGAGAGAAAACATTAGCCGTTTGCTAAACGGCTTTATGCCGAAAGGCGAGCGTAAACGAACAAACTTCAACAACAATTTATTAAGCTTAAGAAATATATTAATCTTTTCGAAATTGTTTTAAAATGGGGTTATCATATTTTAATTTTATTTCCATGGAAAAAGCGATATCTATTGTCCAATTTGATTTTCAAAAAAGAGGTGAAACTCGTGTAAGTTTGTATCCTTTTACTAGTTACAACTGTTCATTACAAGTGAGACAAATGCTACCTTTAATTGGAAAGTAATTATGTACGAACGTACGAGGGAAATATTTTGCTTGAAATGCTCAGAGTAATGATGATACAGGGAAAACTTTTCAAAACTGTCATGTGTTTATCATTTTGGAGATCGAATTTTCTAAGATTGGACTCCAAACATTTCGCTTGAGCAACAATTATATAAACTAGAAAATAACTAGTAATATACACCGCCAAATAATGTCGGAGATAGATTCGATGCGAGTACACGTTGTCAGTCTGGCTCCTGCAGTAAAACGAGTCCTGCACAAATATGCCGCAATTTCAAGACTTATTCGACGAAAGTAACGATGAAAGCAGCGGTGCCGAGGAACAATAAATATATGTGTTAGAAACATATAACATATACATGTACATATGCCATTTATGTGACGCGTGCAGACATGGCTCCGTGGGAGGATTATTTGAAAACTATCTTCTACGACCTGTCACATCTTGCCAGTTATGCTGGTGCTCTGAAATTGTACAAAGTTGTAGAAAGAGAGGGACAATATAAACTTGGAATTCACTGGATACGGAAATGCTTATATAATCAAGAGGCGTTTAGCATCCTATACGACGACCATTTCAAGGGAATCGTGTGGTTATTGCAGGAAATGACAATTTATGAATGACTGACTTAATTGATATCGTGAGATTTAAACGATAGAAGTACATTCTGCTTGATAGACACATTCTCCAAGTACGTATGGGTGCGCCTTTTAAAATTCAAAACTGGAGACGATGTGATTTATTCCTTAAAGGACATCTTTATGAAATCAGGATGATCCCCCACCGAGCTTATGACAGATAAAGGTATGTTGCTTTAGATGTAATAACATAATTACATGTCTAGAGTGTTGATAAGGATAGCATTAGTATGATGTGCTTAACACATACATGTATCTATTGTTCTTAGGGAAAACCTTAGGGTCAATACAATTTCAGAAGCAAAAATGTATTTTTCTAAAACCCAAGGTCAAGAGTTTCGAGCTAATAAGGTTCAGTCTCTGATGCAGCAAAATAATGTCAGATACTTTTCCACGCAGGACGAAACCAAGGCTTCTACATCTCAGAGATCCATATTAACCATCAAACATAAGATGTACCGTTACTTTAGTTATAAAGATGATTACGCGTATATATAAGTACTACAGGGTATAGTGGACAGTTACAACCATACACATCACAGAACAATTGGCATGCGACTAGCTACCTACTTCGCACAAAATTGGAATTATGTCAAATCAACTGTGAAACTAAAATCATTCAAATTCAAAATCACTATGTTCGTATCAGTCATCTGAAAACATGTATGCTCGAGCAAACGATCTAGCCTACCTCGGTGAAGTGTTTCGAGTGCATAAACTTTATCACATACGAAAATTGCCAATTTACAGACTATAAGACTTACAACAAGAAGATATTAAAGGAACATTATATCACAGTGAACTACAGAAAATTAACATTGATCCCAATCAGACTTGGAAAGTCGGAAAAGTGTAAAAGACAGAGGCACAGAATAAAGCAAATAATACTTTGTGAAATGGACATATATTGAAATATGCCAGATTATTATGTATGTAAACAATTTTGTAAATAAAGTTTATATTAAAACAACGATTATAAAACATAACCTCTATAATTGTCTTCTTTTTCAATGTATTTTAGAGAAGGTGTCTCTGAAGCGATATAGACCAATAGAAAATTGTGTTTGATTGTCCCTTTTTCAAATCTAAACAAATCGTCTGCATTACAAGATTTACACCAGCAGGTTTAAACTAGTAAAGTAAAGTGTTTAAGATACAGACAAAGGAAAAGGGTTATAGTACTAATAACTGGAGTTTTGAAAATCAGTCTGTTCTTTTAACTATTTATCTCACCAAAACAGTGGTATGAATACTTGATTCATCAGTCTCAAGAGGACAAGGGTTAAACATTACTACAACTTGACGCAACGAAAATAAAATCGTCTGCTAAACGTATTGCATGTATATAAACATCGTCTGCACGCGGTTTAAAAAATCGTCTTCTACTGTATGCTGAAGTAAAACGGAACGCTGTCGTCTGCTTAAAATCAAAGGGCTGTTTTACAATTTAGAAAATTGAATGGAGTTCTGCAATATATTTACGCTCTTGTCAACGATGTCTTCAACTCAAAACCGGATTTATAAGTGAGTTGAATTTAAAGATGAGGTTAATTATAAAAGGCTTAGAATGAACAGATTATATGCAACGTACATGTAGGCGCTATTTAGATATATACATTAATTTTGTCATCTGCTACGACCGTGAGGTAAACACAGGTACATTGCACAACTGATGATAATAACTAAGGAAGCGTAACACCTCACTGATTTTAATTTTTTCCTGAAAAGACTACTCTAGTCATAGCTTTACCAGATTTTGATTCCGACTCAAACATTATTTGCACAGATAGTCAAGTCCCAGACATAAAATATATAACGAAATGAATCAAAATAAGGAAATGAAATGTAAATAATGGTTGATAATGTTATATACATATAACAAATTGACATGCTTTATATTATAAACTTAGACATTAGCTATATCTAGTAACAAATACAAAGTCTCGTTCCCGACTTACTGTGATACGCAATGATATGGGGAAGGTCCTCCAGACTAACCAACCATATGTATGTAGAATATCTGATAATATATGTTTACTCACTACAATCATATAGTCAGGCTGGCGAAGAGATTAGCAAAATCTAAACAAAATACTTATTTGATATATTTGACACTATGACTAAACCTATTAACATGTTATCGGTCGCATACCTGATGTTAAGGATTTTTCCTATTATGGAACATACACAAAATTAATTTTTGCAGGAAGCATCTTTGTGTGAATATAAGTACTAATACATCTATGATTATTGGAGAGTGTTGAATAATATTATTGTGTATATCTTATTTGACCTATTGTATGAGCTATAAGTGTTAACCAAGTTACGCCTCAAAATAATTCTAGATGAGTCAATTGATTGAAAGTATAAATATTTCTAATAACTATTCTAATTACATATACTTACACTTCTGTTGAACTTTTAGACGCATCTTTCATTAGACATACCATATGAACATTAGATAGCATTTTGTATATTTAGTTGTTCAATCATAAGTTGTGAAGCGAGACCGGTAGGTAAATATAATAATACACCAATATGTGTGTAAAGTTTCCAAATGCTGACCTCTGTTTTAATTAAACCTGTGTCGCTCGCGCTCGCCTTCTACCTCTTATCTACTGTCTCTCAAATGTGCCTTCTTATTCAGTTTAAGTGTTGTTTGATATTGAGTTAAATTTAAGGTTTTACTTAATGGCAGTTGCTGACTATTGTTCGTTACAATAAAGCAATTTAATTGTATCAAGTACGTCATCGCAAGAACATTAATTCAGTTCAAGCAATCAACTCGACATGAAAAGAAAGTTTATAATTGTATGCCGTGTTTAGCTCGACTATTCGGATACTATGAAAGCTATTGTACTCACCCTGGCGTCGGCATCGACGTCACACCCTGGTTAAGGTTTTGCATGCAAATACATATATTTCACCACAGCTGAGTTGCTCTAAATGTATTGCATTGAAACTTTATACAACCCTTTCTAACAATCACACCTACGTAAACAAGAGTAAGATATATCTATCCTCTAATAATTCAAATTATGGCCTTTTTTTACTAAGACATTCTGGTTAAAGTTGTTCGTGCAACTACATTAAGAGTACATATCTCAGTTACTACTTGGTGAATAGCATTGGATCTCAATACAATCCTTCCCAACTATCACTACTATGTAAACAATTAAGTAAGATAACTCTATCCTGCATATAATGCAAATTATGACCCTTTTATAATTAAATATAGTGGTTAAAGTTTTGCGTTCAATTTTATTAAGATTCCATCTCTCAGTAACTACTTGATGCATTGCATTGAAACTTGAAACAACCCTTTCAAATCATAACATCTTTGTAAATATTTAAGTTAAATAACTTTAGCCTGTATATAATGTCTATTATAACCCTGTTTTACTTAGAAAATCTGGTTTAAGTTTTACGTGAAACTACACAAAGAGTCCGTATCACAGTAACTAATAATCCATGGAATAGTCGAGCGCACTGTCTTACGGACATCCGTTGTTAAGTCGAGCTTTCAATGAATCTAGTTAATACCCCCGAATGCCGCCCTGATAGGAAAAAGTAGTGAAATATTTAGAAACTCCAACTAAAAATGAAAATGTTATGGATCGGGTTATTCTTGTTTAGTTCATTTTTGGATTGTCTTCCTTAAAATAAGAAAATAAAGCCTTTTGAATTGTTGTGCAATGCACAACATACATGGCGTTCAATAAATTGTATAAGTATTTGAGTTATGCTGAGGTACAAAATTTTCATTGCAGAGAAATAAAAAAGAGAGCAATAGAGAAATACAATCAAACCTCATTTGCTCGAAAATTGTAACAAAGGGCAATAACTTGGTAATTAGGTAAAATAGAGTGATGGTTCTTGTATACTGCACTTTCTCGCACTGTTTTGTATCATCGTATGAAGATTTATTAAATTCCATTCAGAAGTTGCAAAGATATTCTCCAGGCAAGAAAAAGTAAGAAATTAAAATTAGCTCAAAAAGAGTTATGTTTCATGTTCACTGCACTCCCTCTCATTGTGTTTTACCATAGAATGGCGTTTTATTCAATTCCATCCAGTAGTTTTCAAGTTATTTTCCGGACAAAAAAAAGAGAAAATGGTAAGAAACGGCAATAACTCTGTAATTAGCTAAGATAGAGTTATGGTTCTTATATACTGCACTTTTTTTCATTGTGCTTTACCATCGTTTGAAGTTTGATTACATTCTATCCTTTGGTTTTAAAGTTATTCTCCGGACAAGAAAACTGTTAGAAATAATTCTTGATCACTGCATTGCCTCTCATTGTGCTTTACCCATTGTATGACGTGTTATTAGATTCCATCTAGTAGTTTTCAAGTTTTTCTTCGGACAAGAAAAAGTAACAAAGGGCAATAACTCTGTTGTTATATGTTGTTATGGTTCCTGTACAACGCACTTCCTCTCTCTGTGTTGTATCATCGCTTGAAGTTTTACTAAATTCCATCCAGTGGTTTTCAAGTTATTTTCCGGACAAGGGTGACTCCAATATACGCACTTAAAATTTTTTGGTGTGGGGGGGGGGGGGGGGTGTATAAAAAGGTTCATTCCAAAATCACTGAGATCACGTATACTTGGTTTACGGTTAATTGACAATCACTCTCTCCCAGTTGTAGAAGCATATACAAAATGTTTTCGACTGTATTGTATATAGGAAAGGGTTAAACTATCATCGAAATTCGGGCATGGTATGAGCATTGCCAGGCATAGTTATAACTCCCTTCATGTGATTTATTTACGATAGCAACCTTGCTGTAAACATGTGTCTACACTGATTTTACTGATACAAAGATGTCAATATATTAGGGAGTAAAACGTGTTATCTTAATCAACTAGGAAGTTTGACAAAAGCATGAAAAGCTGATTTACAACACACTGTATATCTGTAAAGTCACTTCATGCTAACAGTTATGAAATGTAGTTCTTTCTTGTGATTTCTCGACACTGGAACCTCAGAATGGATACATTTTTCTTCTGCATCACACTTTGTCTTTTACTTGAAAGGAGTGTGATTGGTATGTTGATTTCACGTTTTTCTATCACGACTTTTACGTATAAACATGTATTTGTTAAATTTTTCATTTTTTTCAGCAGAAATAAATATTTGTCTCAATATAAAACACACATACACAGAAGAAACTCCGAAAAATATTCCCTTTTTATGTTGTGCATGTGAAGAAACATCTCACCTTAGAGACATGCGGAACATGACACCATATCTTTTCAGGACTGGTTATAGTCATTACGCAAGTACATGGAATCATACCTATTCTCCTATGTACACGCATTCTGACGCGTATGGAGCATATCTTATTTATTTATTTATTGGGGTTTTACGCCGCTTTCAACATTATTTCAGTTATATCATGGCAACAGTTCACGTATTCATGATCCCTGGGTCAACAAACCAGTACTAGGCTATGTAATCTGCCTTGCCCAAGGGCACTCCACCATGACCGTAGTGCCGCGACTGGGGATAGAACTCGGGACACCCGGTTTCGAAATCCCCGACGCTAACAACTCAACCACAGCGGATTCCTCATATACAGCATATCACTTTTGAAATGATTACGATAACAGTAAGATTGACTTACAATGAGCTTTTTCGCATTCGGTCGCAACGTTTTCAATTATAATCTTTTATTTATAGAGTATGTCAACGTTTTTGCCTATATGCGTTTAAATGTGTATAGTGCTGTATGGTGCATCGACAGCTGAGGTCATTTTGCAAGCATTAAACTTTCGGGTGAAACACAATATAGGGAGCATTTAAAATAGTACAATGTTATACACTGTTTTTATCAAATTCGTCTTGCTTTGAGAGTATGAATTAATTTTATTCTAATGTACAATGCATAATGAAATTTCAGACCAAATTGCAAGGCTCTACCTTCAATAGTTTTCACACAGGTGTTAAAAACATATACACAAAACAGCTGTTTTACAGCGTTATGCGGTTGCGCTTCAAAATTTCCATTTTTTTCCAGAAAAAATTCTACATTGTCAAATACAAAATGGAGAATTTCTGCATACTCAGTAAACAGTAAATTAATTTAGAATTATTTTGGAGTTGGTTTTGTTGAAATCAGATAACAATTGGTGAAGATATGATCAACAACGCAGAAATGGTGGTCTGTTAAACAATTTTCAAGTGCAATTTTTAAAATGTGTTATAATAAATTAAAACCAGCTTTTAATAACTTTTTTTTACAGTCTTTGCACAAAATCATTGCTCTAAAGTAGTTAATTTTAGAGCAAAAAAAATCTTTTGTGTATATATTATATTATTTTTTTCATGAATTTTCAAAATGTGAAAATGCTATTTTCTGAAAAGATGTAGTGTCTGTAACCCTGTGTCAATAGTTACCTTACAAAGTCTTCATAAAGCCCATTTTCTTTTAAGATACCTTAAGGGCATTGGAGAGTTCAAATATGAATTCATTTGTTGGATATTTTACTATAGCTTTGCTGTAGAAACACAAACATGGTTACGGACACTACAAAAACAGTGTAGTGTCCGTAACCTGCTTTTCTGTAATGTTTATATTGATTTTTTTTGCATTTATTATCAGTAGCCTTATGCTAGTTGCATGTTTTATTTTAAAAAGAAGTCAATCAACTAATTTTTAACACATAAAAAGATGATGTAATTGAATGGAAATTCCGGATTGCATTATCTTTAGGAATAGCATCATTTTCCTTGAGCAGCAGCCTGTGTGAAGACAGGAAATATTTTGAATCTGCAAGTGGGGATGCTACATTCAAGATTTTCTTCCTAAAATGTTCTGTTTCCTGAATTAGATTTAGCAAAGTTTACAAGTTTGTCCATATATAAAGGTAAGTTAATTCTATGAACTTTTGTTTAATGAATATGTAGTGTCCGTAACCTTAAATGCTTAAAAATTTAGAACTTGTATTTTTACATAAAATTGTGTTCATACAAATTTTAATGATATCTATCACTAACTTACACTCATTTTTAACTATATTGAGATGTTTGCCTTTACAAACATGCAAATCTTTATCATTATTTACACGGAGTCACGTTTTTTTCGGTTAAGTACTTCTTACATGCATTATAGTGTAAAAGAAACAAAAACTTCTATATATGTGATGGATTTCCATATAAGCAGTATCTGGTTTCCAAATAAAGCACCAAACTGCTAATGTTACCATATTCTGTTTATCAGAAGTAGCTGCTTAAAAGAGCACAATTTGGTTACGGACACTACAATATTTTATCATTGTTCAGATTACAGCTTATATCAAAATGTCAACTGTGTTTTGTATTGAAGGAAAGTAATCAAAAGAATTCAAAAGAAATGGATGATAATAAATGAGAAAATTAAACTAATGGTGTTAATTAAAAAGAAAAAAACATACAAGTATTTAAGTCCAAAAACCATTGAAAGGGTAGACAACCAAAAGCACTAGTCTAGAAGAAGGGTTTGATTGGGGTTTAACGTTGTTTTAAACAATTTTTCAGTCGGCCAGTTCACCTTCTCATATGTTTCCTGGTTTTCTCAACCATTACTCAACACAACATACTTTCCAAGCAACTGGCTGCTTTTTCACATAGAAGTTGTTATCCAATTGGTGAAAGACGAATGACGCTTGTCACAGTGACTTTTGTGAAACGTAGGAAAGAATGTTGGCTGAGCTGGGGTTCAAACTTACAACCCCTGGGTTGACAGCCCGCGTCTCTACTGAATGAACTACTGGGGCTCGGAAATCAAAGGAGAAAGACAAACCTTCGGACAAGAAAAACAATAAACAAACAACATTTAAAACCAAAGTTCATAAATAAATGTAAGAAAACTACAACTTCAATGAATCTGATATATATCTAATTGTTCCTTTTTTAGATGGATTCAAGATCAAGTGAAACAACTGAAATACAGAAACTCAAAAGGCAAATAAATGCAGAAAAGGTTAGAAAGTGGAGAGAAAAACAGAAATTGAATACAGAAGCAAATGAAAAATTAAAGAAACAAGAGGGTCATGATGTCCCTAGATCGCTCACCTGATATTATTTGTTTTCACAAAAGCCATATAAGCCTGGCGGTCATAGTTTTTGACCAATCAACATGGCTTTCAGAGAATATTTTTAAAGTTTTCACTGTTGCCATATAAGGCAAAATAGTCCCGCCCCCTGGTGGCTATGTTTTTTGACAAATCAACATGGCTTGAAGAAATCTGATAGTGGGTCACTTAAGGAACATTTCTACAAAATGATTTGAAAATTGGCCTGACAGTTTCGGAGGAGAAGATTTTTTTAAGTTTTCACTATAGCCATATAATGCAAAATAGCCCCGCTCCCTGGTGGTCATGTTTTTCAACCAATCAACATGGCTTGAAGGAATCTGATAGTGGGTCACTTAAGGAACATTTCTACAAACATTTTTGAAAATCGGTTTCACTTTCAGAGAAGATTTTTTTAAGTTTTTACTATAGCCATATAAGGCAAAATAGCCCTGCCCCCTGGCGACCATTGTTTTTCTACCAATCAACATGGCTTACAGGAATCTGATAAAGGGTCATCCAAGGAACATTTCTACAAAGTTATTTGAAAATCTGCCAACTGGTTTGGGAGAAGAAGATTTTTTTTCGTTTTGTTGCCAAGGAAACAAAAATTCTGCATGGATACCACAATTTTGAAGGAATTCTGGGGAGGTTATTGAGAGGATGCTTTGTGTGAAGTTTCATCCCAATCAATCTACTGATTACTGAGGAGAAGATCTTGATGGACGCACAACGGACGGCGGACAAAAGGCGATCACAATATCTCACCTTGAGCACTTCGTGCTCAGCTGAGCTAAAAAGATAGAGATCGAAAAACAGATAATAAAAAGGAGGCTTAAAATAATACGACAAAACTTGGAAAGCTAAGAAAACAAAAGAGAAAAGAGATGCAGCAATATCGTCGAAGAAAAGAAAAGTCAAGAAAACAGAAAAACAAGACATTGTAAAATCAAGTAATAAGCTTAAAAGACAGTTGGCAGTCAAGAAAACACAGGCAATTGAGATTGCGGGTGAGATTGATAAACAGATCTGACCCCATAAATTCCGATGATGACCAACTGTGAAATATTCCAAGCACTTCTTTCTCATCAAAATATGCAGTGGAATTGTCAAAAGACTACAAATCTGGGTATTTTCGCTAGGATAGTCAATGGCATAGTGTCCGTAACCATGGATTAAACTTTGATGTTTCATATCATTTACATATTTGTGTTATAGAAGGATCTATAATTGTGTTTTATATGTTTGTTAGCATTGCTATGACTTTAATGTTCTTGCTAAATGGTTAAGGTACTATGTAAAAACAGACAGGTTTCACATATATTTTTTTTCTCACACTGAAAATTGGGTACATTTTATAAATTTTATGACACAGAAGTCAAAATGACAGATATTTATATATATAAACATTAAAGGACCATTAAAATTTAATATTCATACTAAGAAAGTTATTATCCAACTAAGCTTTTTATTATATGTGCATTATGTAAACTGTTACTTATGTACAGGGCATACGTAGTGTCCGTAACCAAAATATTGACCTTTTATTCTCATAAATTTAGTGAAAAATAAGTATTGTCCTTTCAAAATATTTTTTTGCCTTTCATACAGAAAAGATGAAATGTTAGTTTCTGAACAATTACTTACCATTAACTCTAAAATTAAAGATGTAACCATAATTGATATAAAGGTGATTTTTGCAACAGGATTGTTTCCTATACATATGGTGTCTTTTTAAGAATTAAAACCTATCTCGGCTTCAATTTTAATTTTTATTTGTGTTTATACATGATATTATGTTAAAATTATTTCAAATTAATAAAAGTTTAATACAGTTGTGTATTAATATATTGCAATTAGTGTCCTATGTAGTGTCCGTAACCAGCAAACTGTGGGGAGTGTATCGAAGAGTCAAAACAGTATATCCTGTGTGACCAGCTGCAAACCGCTGAGGTTTCATTAACTTCAAACATTATACTTATGAAAAAAATCCTTTTTTTAACAAAACGAACACCTTCATTTTTCACCCTCAAGTGCAACCCTACTGTTCCCTTGATTGTGTTTCACCCGTTTATATAAGAAGTACTTATATGCTTTTGAATTCGTCTGCTCCAGCGTTGCTGTATACTTCGACTTCTATAAATTAACACCTTTCACTTATACGGGATTAGGGGTTACCTACAGGTGTACAGAAATATAAATATAAATCGATTTATTTTGATGTGAAATATAGACGGTAATTGATCACATTAATTACAATTTAAATGCATTTTATAATTCAATTGTTTGCTTTTGAGCGTAAAAGTACTAATTTCTAGACATGAGTAAATAAGTTCAAATTGTCAAACGGTAACATCATTATGTGACAAAGTTTTGCAACGATTCTAAATATAAGTCTAATGAAACACGAACAAACAGTTTAACGAACTAGGAATAAATAATACATATATGAGCAGTGTACGGTCTCACAGATTTAACCAGCCACGTTTGGCGAAGAGGTTATTTATTCTTCTTCTATTTCTAAAACAAATAAAGGTGTACTATGACGTTAAACATATAAAAACGCACCTGTTATCGTCGTCCGCGACATAGTTGAAGATTATCATTGATCGTCTTATATTGATCATAACTTTTAGAGTGTCTATTCACAAATAAATACCAGGTCAAAGTAGTTGTAGTTCGTTGTGCATTCCTTTACATCGTGAAATCAATATACCCGAATTCAGTCATATACACTAAGAAACAAATACGAAATGACTTTTTGCTAAAAGTGGACACCATTCATTTAAGTAAAAATAAGGTATAATTTGGTAATAATATAGAATAGTCTGAGTAAGACGAGTACCCACAACATAGGGATTAATTTGGTAATAATATAGAATAATCTGAGTTAGGCGAGTACCCACAACATAGTGTTTAATTTGGTAATAATTTAGAATAGTCTAAGTTAGACGAGTAACCACAACATAGTGTTTAATTTGATTATAATATAAAATAGTCTAACTGAAGCGAGTACCCACGACATAGGGTTTAATTTGGTAATAATATGAGCAGAAGTTTCGAAAAGGATTATTACACAGCGCGACGATTCTAATCATCTACCATCTAAAACATACCTAAGTTTTGCTTTTTTCGCTGGATACTGTATAACAATCTTTTTTATTGTTGATAGCCTGCGATGACGAACATTACGGTCACAATTGTAATGAAAAATGTGGGAAGTGTTTTGGAATTCAAGTGTGCAATAAAGACAATGGTACCTGTCCAAACGGATGTAAAGCTGGATATGAAGGGAATACATGCAAAGACGGTAAGGAATGTCTTGATATTTCTAAGAAAAATGGCATGTAAGACGTTATAAATGATGACACTTTCAATAACATCATGTTACGTTATAACTAAAATAATACTAATAGTTTGTACCCAATGACTAATAATTAGGAATTGGTTTTGTCATATATATTCCCGTATATTGTCTTTAGCATACTCCTAGTTAGTGTACGTTTTAAATCAATGAGGTGTTTCGCCAGATTGAGACTCAGTGTTTATATTACTATGAAGTTAATATTGTTTAATAATGCGACTCCATGTTACATTAAAATTTGACTGATGCCAAGTGTAAGTGTGCGTTATTTGATGCAGGCGTCCCACTCTTAGCAGTCATGGCAGTCTCCTTAAACAATACGCATTTTCTTAGCCCATAGTACATGTAGTTGTTTTGAACATATGGCTAATACATTAGTACACGGTTCCAGTGATACAATTAAGATGGTGTTCGATGCAGCGTAAAACTTGTCCTAAAAATAGATTAACCATTGGAAATGTCCCCTCCTCCTCACAATTATTTTTATTCATGGCATAATGCCAGCTGAATTTTTGTTGTTTTTCCTTACCCCTAACGTTCCTTCCAATCCTGTCTCAATGTGTATAGCCGTCTATAGAACATGCATTCCCTCCCTTGGTCAATACCAGATGAATTGCTTGTGGATTTTTTCTTCTATACGATATGATATATCTTCCCCTTTTTATTCAATACAAAATGAATTGTTTGTGTGTTGCTGTTATCTAACTTGCCTCTACTGCATGCCTTAAACACATGTGTAACTATTTCCATATTTTAATCTGTCTTACATCTATTCCATTCCGGTCACAATACAAATTAAGCTTTTTACGGCTTGAACTCTCTTTGAAATAAGTATGTTAGATTGATAAATATTTAGTTTTATTAGATTCCAAGTGAAAATGTTATATACAATCTGTACTTTCTTTCGTTTAAGTCCCGGTGTGGGCGGTCGTGGGTTCATACCTGGCTGGGTCATACAAAAGACTAAAAATGGTAGTAATGGCTTTCCCTCCTTAGCCCTCAGAGCTGTGGGGTTAGCATTACGACTGACTGGCTGGTGTCAGGATAAACGGAGCACTAGTACTGGTAAATAATCCAGGAAACACCGTGATATACATGACACATTGTTGAAAATCGCATAAAACATTATATAAACAAAAAATAAATCGTTTGCCTCCATCGTAGTACTATTCAGGAGAGAACGTTCGACAAACTTACCTTAATATATCAAATGTTTGATAACGTATAATGTGACTTCAGATCTAGTTCTATTCAATGGCATACGTTATTTATTGAAATGTTAGTACTATTTCATTACATTTGGTCTTTGGTGTTAACGTAAGTGTCGACCATGTTACCCTTGTTAAGATAACTACAAACAACATGTCTACATAATATCGCAATTCTACCAACAAATGTAATTAAATTTGATGTATTGTTTCAGAGTGTGAGGATGGTACTTATGGAATTAGCTGTCAATACAAATGTGGGAACTGTTTTAATAATGGGCCCTGTAACAAGATAGATGGTGGCTGTACTTCATGTGCTGCAGGATATAAAGGAAACACATGTATTGACGGTAAATATAATTGCAATAAAATTGATCTACATATGAAAACAAATGTCTCTTGTTACTTACAAGTAATAGTGAGTCATTGCTTTCCTTTGAATGTAATATGAAACCATCGTTAATGATTTTGTAATTTTTTTTTCATTTGTTGTCATTTTTTTATACAATAACTTGCATGCATTTTAAACATGATAAACACTATCTAGCTCATTTTAATGAAACGTCTTCTTTCGCATTGTGATGAAAAATGCGATATTGTTGTCCGATCGTCAATAGTTTAAGTCTTTACGTGTCTAAAAACAGGTTGTGTTTAAACTATGAAATAGCATTGTGATATAGTGGTTTCGTTAAACTTAAACTGAGCGAGATATAACACTTTTTATAATTCAAATTACTGTTCCTCCCATTCTACATGTGTTTTACAGAATGTCGGACTGGAACCTTTGGTTTTAATTGTAAACAACGTTGTGGAATGTGTCTAGACGAAGATGTGTGTGACATATATACTGGAGAGTGTCCGAATGGATGTACTGACGAATACAAGGGAAGCCAATGCTCTCAGGAGATACATCAAGATACTGTTATTAGCCTACTTGTTTTAATAGGATCGTTGTTAGCAGTCACTGACGTATTTACAACTATTGTACTAGTTTGGTTGATATATCGACTATATAGACTGCGTAAGAAAACACAGTAAGCATACTGGTTTGAGCAATAATTACCCGCCCTTAAATGGCAAAACCCCGCCATAGTTATAACAATGTTAGCAAATCTAGGTCAAAACCGCACTGATGAGGTCTCTGAAGGATGTAATGATATCACGGGGAGTGCAGAGAAACGGCAGCAACAGCTGAACGTATGTGGCGGTTGTTTTGATCAGTGTTTGTCCTATTGTATATTTTGCCAGAGCATTAAACAATCACTCTTTTATGATTCGAAATGGTTTATGGTGACATAGAATTACAGGACTATGCATACTGGTATATGTCTTATGTTTGACCTTTCTTTAGTACATTTGCTGACATGTATGCTGTATTTAATATTCAGTGTATCCAATCGAATCTTCGATTTATTTGAACTATATCATAATTAGATATCATTTTGGTTATTATATATTTTTTCTAGCAAAGCAGAAAACAGTGCAGATACTTCCATTCAACTACAAAACACAACATCAAATTATGACACTTTGAAGTTCGACAACCCTGATGAAGAGAGCAGGTACACTGAGTTAAACAGGAGATCATAATCACGGGAATTCTGGCATGGATATATTCAACAGGTGATTGATTAAGTGGGTGTGTGTAGATGCTATGTGAGAAATAAAGTGAGTTTGTGTATATGTTTAGGGAAATAATGAATAAATCAATCACGTGTTAAAATACCAGGATGATAAATAAATAAATAAGTAACAAAATGAAAGGATGACAAGCCAAAACAATATGTAGAACTTTTACATATCAATGATTGTTAAATTTGGCATGTTTTTAAAACAACAAATGTGATGTTGTTGGTGTTCTAGATGCTAAGAGAGACCTATTGGTACACATTAAATAGCCTGTTACTTATTTAAAAGTTATGTATTAGGCTGTTTTCAAGAAAATAAGACTTTTCCATTCAAAATATCATTCATACTGCATATGTTGGTGCAAACCACAATTTTGATGGTGTTGTTGTTGTAGATGCTGACAAAGACCTATTGGTACATTTTAAATCCCCTTTTACTTATTAAAAAACCTGTTACTTATTCGACGTTTAGCAATATTAGAGCATTCGATATCCAGAAAATCAAATCAAACTGAATACCTTGATGTTGCCAACAACACAGGTGATGTTGTTGTTGTTGTAGATGCTGACAGAGATCTATAAGTGCATATTAAATAACCTGTAATTTATTCAAAATCCTGTTACTTATTTGGCCGTTTTAAAAAAAAGAGCCTTTGCTAGCCAAAAAAGGAAACCGCTTTGGTCGAGTGAATGGCGTTGTGGATTTGAAACCGGGTGTCCCGGATTCGATCCCAAGTCACGGCACTACGGTCATAGAGGAGTGCCCTTGCGCACTGCAAATTGTTTAGACTAGTACTGGTTTGTTAACACAGGGATCATGAATAAGTGAATTTTCGCCGTGATATAACTGAAATAATGCTGAAAGCGGCGTAAAACCCGAATTAAACTAAGCTATCCAAAACATCATTCGAACTGCATAAGTTTAATGTTGGAAATCACAATTTTGATGTTGTTGTTGCTGTAGATGCTGACGGATACTCATTGGTACATAAATCACCTGTTACTTATTTAAAAGCCTGTGTCTTTTTAGGCCGTGTTCTAGAAAAGAAGCATTTTTTCTCACAAATAATATTCAAATGGTATATCTCAATGTTGCCAACAACATATGGGATGTTGTTGTTGTTGTAGATACAGACAGAGACTATCGGAACAAATTACTTTTTCAAAAAGCTGTTACTTTTTCATTAAATATTCAGCCGTTTTCATAAAAGAAGCCATTGCCGTCCAAAATTTCATTAATAATACATTAAGCCAACAACAATTTTGATGTTGTTGTTGTTGTTGTAAATGATGAAAGTGAGCTTTTGGTACATATGAAATCACTAGTTACTTTTACAAAAACCTTTTACTTATTCGGCCGTTTCCTGTTCCTTGTTATTATTATTTGCTCAAATTGGTTAATTGTTCCTTGTTCCTTATTTAAATGTGAAGTTGTGAATATGTAACTTGTTCCTTATTCATTATTTATTCTGATTTGCTCAAATGTACTGCGTATGTTGCTGTTGTCAACGACAATGCTGATGTTCTTGCTGTTGTTGTTGTTGATGATGAGAGAGACCCATTGGTACATTTTAAATCACCTGTTTCTTGTTCAAAAACTCCTTAGCTGAGAGAACAGGTTACCCAATACGTGATGCTCATGATATAGATATAGTTGCTCGTCGTACCGAAATATTTGCGAACTCATTCATATCATATGCTGTGTCACTATGGAATTACCAGCCTTTCGAATTGAAGACTTTACAACATCTTCCTTTGTTTAAGTCCAGACTGCTCCAGCTGTTTCCGGTCTCAACTGTTCCAAAATATTATTCTATTGGTGAATGCAAATGTTCAATAATTCACGCTAGACTCCGCAACAACTGCAGTAACCATACATCTCATTTATATGCTAATCATCTATCAAGCAGTGATATTTGTAGTTGTGGTAATCTTATTGAAGATGTGGAACATTTTGTCTTCATATGTAATACATATAACTAACACAGATAAAAATTATTTCGTAAACTTCAAAAGTATCATCTGCTAGTTGTTAGTTTATTATTATATGGATAACAAAACCTTAATTACCACGAACATTCGAGTATTTCTATAGCAGTGCAAACATTTATTTAAAGAAACAGAAAGATTTTAAAGATTTTTATTAATTGGTGGCTTTAACTGAAAGTCCTAAGATAACAAAAATTAGCAGTCAAAGAGCTGACTTTACCCGTTCTTGGAATATCAATTTATTTCCCTTTTTCCTTTTGTCATGAACATTAAAATATTCTATATATTCTATATATCAATTGATAGTGATTAGTGTAACTTTTTAAATGATATTCAAGAAATAGCAAGTTCATTAATATTTAAATTTCAACTCTAATATTGATTACATATATTTGAACATTTTTCTTTAGAATTTGTTTCGAGATTATTATTATTTTCTATTTCTAAATAACTGTGTGTTGTTTTATTTTGTTGTTTTTTCTTTTCATCTATTCACAAATTAATAATTTTGAGCATTTTCGTGTACACATTTTCAAAACTGGAACGGAATGAATGTCTTCAAAACAAATAAAACTAAATCATATGCATTTATTGTAATATAGAAAATATTAAAACTGTGTAATTCAAATTGTAGGGAATGGCCTTTCCTAAGTTGAGAGAACTTGTAGCCAGACCCTTTTGCCTTTATATAATTGTTAAACTATGTAGTATACATTTTTATGTTTGTAAATATTACATGCTATTTTGGAAATAAAATATTATAAACTAAACTGTTCCGTGTTCCTTATTTCTTATTTACATTTGAAGTTGGATACTTGTTCTTTCTTCCTTGTTCGTTATTCAAATGTGAAGTTGGTTATATGTTCCATGTTCCTTATTCATTACTTATTCAGATTTGATCATAGGTACTTCATATGTTGATGCTGCCAACAACAATGTTTTTGTTGTTGTTGTTGTTGTAGATGATGAAAGAGACCCATTGGTACATTTTAAATCACATGTTATTTATACATAATATGTTACTTATGCGGCATTTACAAGAAAAGAAGCCTTTGATTTCACAAATATCATTCAAAGTACATATGTTGATGTTGCCAACCACAATTTTGATATTGTTATTAGTGAAGAAACTGACCGAGACGCATTATTACATATTAAATGGCCTGCTACTTATTCAAAAACCTGTTACTTATTCGTTACTTATTCGACGGTCATCAAAATATAAGCGTTTATCAAGAAAATTCATTTAAACTGCATACGTTGAAGTTGCCAAAAACAAATGTGATGATGTTGTTGTTGTAGATGCTGACGGAGATTAATAAGAACATATCAAATAACCTGCTACTTATTCATAAACCTATTACTTTTTCGACCGTTTTAAAAAAAGAAGCCATTGCTTTTTAAAACATCATTCAAACTCCATATGTTGATGTTGCAAAAAACAATGTTGGTGTTGATGTTGGTATAGATGATGACAGAGACATATTGGTACATTTTAAATCACCAGCTACTTATTCAAAAACCTATTAATTCTTCGACCCTGGTCAAGAAAAGAAGCCTTTGCTCTTGAAGCATCATTCAAATTGTATATTATAATGTTGCCAACAACATATTGGATGCTGTTGTTGTTGTAAATACTGACAGAGACCTATAGGATCATATTAAGTTGTTACCTGTTACTTATTAAAAAACCTGTTACTTATTCAATATTGTTTTGTCCGTTTTCAAGGAAAGATGTCATTGCTGTCTCAATTACCATTAAAAATGCATATGTTATTCAGATTTGACCTAAGGAACTGCATATGTTAATAGTGCCAACAACAGAGTTGATGTTGTTGTTGTTGTTGTTGTTGTAATTGTAGATGATGACAGATACATATTGGTACATTTTAAGTCATCTGTTACTTATTCAAAAGCCTGTTACTTATTTGGCCTTTTTCAAGACAAAACGCCTTTGCTATCACAAATATCATTCGAATTGCATATTTTTATGTCCCAAACCACAATCTTGAGGTTTTTGTTGTATATTCTGAGGGAGAGCTATTGGTACATTCTAAATCCCCTGTTACTTATTCGACGGTTATCAACATATGAGGGTTTGATATCCAGAAAATCCATTCAAACTGCATACGCTGATTTTGACAACAACAAATGTGTTGTTGTTGTTGTTGTAGCTGACGGAGATGTATTGCAGGATATTTAATCGCCTATTTCTTATTGAAAAAACAGTTTCTTATTCGACGGTTATCATGATATGAGCGTTTGTTATCCAGACAATACATTCAAACAGCATACGTTGATGTTGACAGCAAGAAATGTGATGTTGCTGTTGTTATAGATGCTGATGGAAATCTATTGGTATATTTTAAATCTCCTGTTAATTATTCAAAAACAGGTTATTTATTTGTTACTTAGTCTTCCCGTTTCAAAGAAGGAAGCCTTTTATATCCAACAATTATTCAAACTGCATATGTTCATATCGCCAACCACAATGTTGATGATGTTGCTGTTGTAGATGCTGACAGAGATCTATTGGTAAATATTATATCTCCTGTTACGTATTCAAAAACTGGTTACGTATGTGTTTTTCTATCCTAAATTTCATTCGAAATGCATATGTTAATGTTCCAAACCTCAATGTTGATGTTGTTGTTGTTGCTGTAGATACTGACAAAGACAAATTGGTACATTTTAAATCACCTGTTACTTATTCTAAAACCTGTAACTAATGCGGCGGTTTTCAAGATATTAGTGTATATATGTTTATATCACCTATTCAAAAACCTGCTACTTATGTGTTACTTATTCGCCGTTTTCAAGAAAAAAAGCCTTTACTGTCTAAAATATCATTTAAACTGTATATTTGTATATTGCCAACAACAATATTGACATTTCTGTGGTTGTAAAAGCTAACAAAATGGAACATCTTAAATCACCTGTTACTTATTCAAAAATCTGTTACTTATACAATAATTATCAAGATATGAGCGTTTGATATCCAGAAAATCAATTCAAACTCCATATGATGGTCTTTCAAACCTTAATGTTGATGTTATTGTAAAACCGGATAAAAAAAATCTTCCAAACTACCGATGGTGATGTTGCTGTGGGACAATGCAAACTTACACTTCTTGTTAAATATTAATTCATCCGTTACTTTTTCAGACACCTGTTACCTATTTATCATGTAGTTTTGAATAAATGAAGCGTGTGATATCCTATAACCTTTTCAAACTGCAGATGTTGATATTACCAACAGCAATGGCGATATTGTTCTTGTTGTAGATGCAGACACATACTTTTTGTTACATTTAACTATTTAGGCATCTGTTAGTTTATCAAAATCCTGAAACGTATTCGTTACTTTTTCGGTGGTTTTCCATCTCGGCAAACACTCTTTCTGACGTTTAACACTTGGTTACTTTGACAAGCGTCATTCATTTTCGGACAATTGGTTTAAAGTATATGTGTAAAACATCCAATTGCTTGGAAAGTCTGTTTTATGGAGAACTGGACAGGTAAAGCCAGGAAAACCATGAGTACATGTATGTGAACTGTCCGCCGAGATATGACTGTACAGTTGACGTTATACCCCAATCAATCAATACATCCATCCTTGGTTTTAACAGAAGCAGCGTTAGTTATCATTTAAACTCGTTCGATATCCAGAAGTGGATGTTGTCAACACCAATAATGATGCGGATGTTGTTGTTATCAAAACATGTTACTTATTCGTTACTTTTACGGCGGTTTTCAAGAAAAGAATAGTTATCCCCAAACCATTCAATCTGCAGACGGTGAGGTATTCAACCACAATTGTGATATTGTTGTTTTTCAAAATGTTGACCTACAGTTTTTGTGAAACAAACTCTTTCACACTGCAGAAGTTGATAATGTTAACAATAATAGTGATGATGATATTGTTGTAGATGCTTCAAGAGGCCTCAAGAAAATCCATTAAAACTGTAGATTAAACAAAAATCAATTGCGATGTTTCAATTGTTGTAGATGCTTAGTATTTTGTCACATTCAAGTGCCCGGCGTTAATACAAAGGAAAAATTTACCCGCATAATTTGAATGCGTAAATCGTATTTAATACTTGTATAAACAATTTACTCTTGATTATGCCTTCTCAATGGTATTTCTTTGGAAAAAATACCTGTCCATGGGTTCAGTAAGCGCTACCGGCGTAACGTGTTTCCCTTAATAAGCTAAATAACTTGTGCTCGGTTGAAGTATTCCTTAAATACCCTACGTATTGTTTTAATAAGCAGATGGATTGGATATATCGACTGATAATCAGTTTGTACACGATGACATTGTTTCTTAATTCAAAATTAGCTACAGCACATAAGTAAAGCCATATATGCAATGGTCAAAATTCTTATCAAGCGTGTTAGCTGTTGTGTATGAGAACTTCGTTATTAGTGTGGCAACATTATGCAACCCATAGATATATCAACTTTGGAAAGGTCTATTTAAAAGTGTGTTTGACTTTATCACTTGGTTATTATTAAAGGTCCTTTCTTCCACTAGTTTTCACGCATATATACCAGGTTTTTCTGAAATACACGTAAACACATACTGCTCGCAGAACGGTTTTAGTTCTCTTCTCAAGCCATCATAATATAACTAACCATGTCGTGTAGTTTTAATACATACCACATAATGTCCTCGTCGATGAAGTATCTTTCCAATTAGAATGTAACTTGTCTGCTGGATATCTAGCACTTCTGAAAATGACTTAATGTTTTAAGGATGTCTCCCAGAATTAACGTGTACCGACACTGATAATGCTAGGACAGAGGGCATTTCTCCAAACACTTTTCGTGTTGTCTGTTGCTTGCCATTACACCTACAAATAACAATAATATGTTTAAAAAGGATAGAAGGTTACAGCATTTTTTATTGAAAATAAAAAAACGATGGATGTGTTGAACTTCCTTTTAAGATAGCACTTAAACAATATGCTTATGGCAAATCACGGAGAGTACTTGAATATATAGTTGCTAATCACCCTATCCTATAAAGAGCAATTTGGTATTGCATTATATTGAATAATATAGAAGTAGAACACACAGCAGTGATTGAGTATATGTTAAGTGTCAATGCATCCATAAACAAATGACAGTTATGAGCCAAAAGTACAAAAGTACATCATGTGAAGACATAGATCTTCATTCAAACAGAATGATCATAAGCCTTTTGGGTTATTTTTTTATATTTAGTCAAAGACCCAAATAGACCATAAAAGTTTAGATACGGACAGAGAAGACTAAACAGCCTGTGCGAGTGTGCAGGTCAATCGGAGTCCTTTTTGCTGTGCGCATAAGAGATTTGGCTAGCTCTGGCTCAACTATGATATGGGGAATTCGAAATCAAAAATATTAATATGTGTTCAGTTGTATTTGACAGCCAATGTTATCGCTGTATTTTAAAAATTGCAGTTGCCTTCATTTTCATAGAATAACCTTTGATTCACAGTATTGTTCTATAGATAAACACGCGCAGACGTTACCTCAGGAATGTATCCAGATTATTGCCTTATTCAAAATCTGTAATTTGATTTGTTAATTCAGCTATCAAATGTTCGAGTGTTCGGTGTGTTTGGACAACATCACGTCCCAGTTCGAGAGCTAAGTACAAATGATGACATTTTGTGCATGAGCAATTTGATCGCATGAGTTTATGTGATTGAATCGTTTAACTGTTTCGGAACATCTGCAAAAGAAAACTTTTGAAAACATCGTGATGAAAGAAGACGATCTTGATCGTACTGAGCATTTCCTTTTTTTCTACACTGTTTCTTTACTAAACAGTTTCCTAATACAGTCGACTTTTGGCGCATCTACAGCATCTACATCATATACTCTTTTAATTCAACATGAAGAAAGGAGCAGTGTCTTCTTTCCCCATAATGTATTTTTCTTCCGACATAAAATTCATATCTTTATAAAAAAAAAGTCAGTTAACACCTAACTTAGTACAGACGTGTCTTTAGGTGTCTGTAGCACACAACTAAAAATAATTTTGAAGAAAGTAGACTTTACTCATATGTATTCTTTTCAAAGTATGCTTATCGCGTGCAGACACTTTTGGTGAATCTGCAGCAGATAAAACATCGTAATGAAAGAAGTAAAGTTTTTGCTTCTAAGCATAAAATAATATATTCATTTCAAGAAATCGAGTCATTTAAAACTACCTCGTGCAGACGATTTTTTACTCACATGCAGCCTACAGCATTTTAAACATTATGACGAAAGGTTCTTACCAAGTATGTTTATCTCATACAGACGATGTGTAACGCATCTGCAGCAGACCTTTTGAAAATGTCTTGATGAAAGTAGAAGTTTCTCCTTGTAGCATAAAGTTTTCTTTTGACATTAAATTTATCTTTATCATATGTTAAATATACTTACCAAGGAAACTATCCAAAATGTTCTCTTTCATTTTTTTATTTGGACAACTACTATTGGAACAGGTCTGGTGCTCTAAAGATGTCAATAGCCTGTTTATTTATCCGCTCAACATAGCATATTCGTCACCGAAAGCGTCAATTATCATTTCGTTTACCATATTTGGTTTAGCTACGCCTAACAATACAACTTTAGTATCTGTAAAGTTTCCTTGTACCATCCAATGTAAACAGTTTATTACTGTATCCAGCGTGACCTACTTGTCGACAAAACGTTGGATCTATCCAGGTTTCACTACAGATGTTACATGCATAATATACTGAACACAATACGTTTAGTCAGTATTTTCAAAATGCTCTATATACATTATTTTTTTCTGTTACTTACACTTATTACTACACGTGTATAGGGAATATCTAACCATATTCATGACAATTTTACGCTTTGTTAGTCATACTCGTCATTTATTCTTTCGAATCACAAAGTGAACGTGTAGCACGTGCCAGGTAAATTACTAATGCAGAACGTGTAAGTTTAACGTTTAATTACATGTTTTATGTGTACAAATAAGAAATATTGAAAAATATTCAACTTTTCCATTATGGGGCGTCGTCCCAGCATGCCGTTAGCTGACAGAAACATCGCATTAGGAATGCTCACTGCATGTACAAGCGTAACCAACGTTGCACTCCATTTTAATGTGCATGAAAGGACTATTTATCGTCTGCAGTCCAGGTACAGGCAAACACACAGTGTCAGCGACAGACGTCGATCAGGTCGATCTAAGAAAACGACGTAACGTGAGGACAGGTATTTAGTGACGTCATCACGACGTTATCGCTTTTTTTCAAGTACAATACTTGCCGGTCGTTTGAGAGTTGCAACAGGTTAACGAGGTTATCAGTTGGGACAGTTCGTAGTCGCCTCAGAGCAACAGGGTTACGTGCTAGACGTCCTGTCGTCGGCGTTCCGTTAACACAATGTCACCGTGCAGTATGTCGGAATTGGGCTCGGATTCACTCCATATGGACAAGACAAAAGTGGTCACGAGTTCATTTTACCGATGAATCTCGCTTTAATCTCCAAGAAGCTGATGGAAGGCTTAGAGTATACTCGATATTAACATTATCCAGAATTTTGGTTTCAAACCCCTTGTGGACAGAAACACGTGAGGCTCCTTATGTGTGTTCTTTGTAACTGAAATGTTTGGAATTTTCTATTACCAAAAAAATGAAGATATGGTAGAAGCAGTTTTCAATTATTTTTTTTATCTTTATAAAATAATATAGCCCATTTATGTCCTACTGACTAAACTTATTGTTTTCAGTATAGTTAGAAAATTGTCGACTATGCACGTGCACGTATTTCACTTCTACCTGCCATATGGAATCACCTTGGTATTTAAGATGTACTAATTTCCATGAAATTTGTGTGTACAGTTTCACACTCTTTAAATGTGTTCATACTGCTGTTTATCAAAATCTTTTATGAGAGTTCCTGTTGCATCAATGTATACGTCTGGTATTCGAATTTCCCTGAGAAGGAGGAAGACGGCCGAATAAGTTACAGGGTTTTGAATAAGTAACAGGTGATTTAAAATGTACCAATGGGTCTCCTTCAGCATCTACAAAAACAACAACAATAACATCAACATTGAGGTTTGCAACGTCAACGCATGCAGTTGAATGATGATTTCGATAGCAACGGTTTCTTTTATTGAAAACAACCGAATAAGTAACAGGTTATTTGATATGTACTTATAGATATTCGTCAGAATATACTACAACAACAACATCACATTTGTTGATGGCAACATCAACGTATGCAGTTTGAATGGATTTTCTGGAAATCAAACGCTAATATCTTGATAACCGCCGAATAAGTAAGGAATAAGTAACAGGGGATTTAAAATGTTCTAATGCGTCTCGGTCAGCATCCACAACAACAATAATATAACAATTGTGATTGGCAACATCAACATATGCAATTTTAATTGTATTTTTTAAGTAAAGGCTTCTTTTCTTGAAAAAGGTAACATGCTTTTTAATAAGTAACAGGTGATTTAAAATGTACCAATATATCTCTCTCATCATCAATAACAAAAACAACAACATCCAAATTGGTGTTGGCAACATCAACATGTGCAGTACCTTAGATCAAATCTGAATAAGTAATGAATAAGGAACAAGGAACATATAACCAACTTCAAATTTGAATAATTAATACTATTTCACATTATCCATTCAGATTGTATTAGCTGTCTTATATCCTGACTTCACAGGATATGAATGCATATAAGCCTTTAAGGCTTGTTTTCAAATCCTTTGTATATACTGCCACATTGATAATGATATGTACATGTAAATATGCAATAAATACTGTTTAAACCAAATTTGAATAAGGAGTAACCAACTTCACATTTGAATAAGGAATATGGAACAGGGAACGGCCGAATAAGTTACATATTTTTGAATAAGTAACAGGTGATTTAACTTTTTTCAATAGCTCACTTTCATCATTTAAACCAACAGCAACCTCAAACTCTATGTTTGCAACATAAACATATGCAATTTGAATTATGTTTGGTTCAGCAACGGTTTCTTTTCTTGAAAGCGGCCGAATAAGTAATGAATTAGTAACAGGTCATTTAAAATGTACCAATGGGTCTCTGTCAGCATCTACAACAAGTACAACATCAGCATATGCAGTTTGAATGATGTTTTGGATATCAAAGGTTTCTTTTATAGAAAACGGCCGAATAAGTAACACGTTTTTGGCAACATCAACATGTGCAGTACCTTTGATCAAATCTGAATAAGTAATGAATAAGGAACAAGGAACATATAACCAACTTCAAATTTGAATAATTAATACTATTTCACATTATCCATTCAGATTGTATTAGCTGTCTTATATCCTGACTTCACAGGATATGAATGCATATAAGCCCTTAAGGCTTGTTTTCAAATCCTTTGTATATACTGCCACATTGATAATGATATGTACATGTAAATATGCAATAAATACTGTTTAAACCAAATTTGAATAAGGAGTAACCAACTTCACATTTGAATAAGGAATATGGAACAGGGAACGGCCGAATAAGTTACATATTTTTGAATAAGTAACAGGTGATTTAACTTTTTTCAATAGCTCACTTTCATCATTTAAACCAACAGCAACCTCAAACTCTATGTTTGCAACATAAACATATGCAATTTGAATTATGTTTGGTTCAGCAACGGTTTCTTTTCTTGAAAGCGGCCGAATAAGTAATGAATTAGTAACAGGTCATTTAAAATGTACCAATGGGTCTCTGTCAGCATCTACAACAAGTACAACATCAGCATATGCAGTTTGAATGATGTTTTGGATATCAAAGGTTTCTTTTATAGAAAACGGCCGAATAAGTAACACGTTTTTGAATAAGTAACAGGCGATTTGATATGTACTTAAGATCTCCGTCAGGATTTACATCAACACAACAATATCACTTTTGTTGTTTACAACATCAACGTATGCAGTTTGAATGGATTTCTGGATATCAAACGCTCATATATTTATAACTGCTGAATTAGAAACGAATGCATAGCAGGTTTTTGAATGAGTAGCAGGTGGTTTAAAATGTACTGACGCGTCTCCGTCATTATCTAGAATGATAATAATATCAAAATTGTAGTTGGCAATATCAACATATGTAGGATCAAATCTGAATAAGTAATGACAAAGGAACACGGAACATATAACCAACTTCACATTTGAATATAAACTCAAAATAAGTAGTAGTCTAAACATTAATCTTTATGTAACCTCAAGTTTTCGAAATGTTTTACCATTACAATGTAGATAAACTTGAAATACATCATTCGAACAATATAACACGTTTAATGACCGAAGTTTCCCAAAAATGTATCCCACCATGGGAATACAGCCCTTTGAAAATTGATATACGGCATCTACAGAATAAAAATTACATGCATGGATCCGGTACTCTTCGGCCAGATGTTGAAAAGCGGTTCCATATGGAAGCTTTGGTTTTTTGTATTTGGATTTACAAAAGATACCGGATCCAATGATAGCATTCACAATGTTGCAAGTTCTACTCTTGACCCTAGCCAGATACTTTAGGGATTGTATTTCACGGCGGAGTGCTAAGGGCTCACTCCTTGCGTCTTTATTCGAACAAGGCAGAGCTTCCATAACTATAACTAAGGCCTTATGTTGGATAGTTTCTGCTACATAATTGTCTAGCTTTGGACGTATAAAAGACTTATAGAGAAGTAAGAGCGAATTTCTATCAGACCCAAATATTGTGCCCTTTAACATTCTCATTAAATTCAAGTCCTGTTGGCATTGTTCATTGACCAGTTTATTGATGAGTTACTGTAACGTAAACATTTCATCCAGATTCATACCAACATTTTAACAGTCTTCTTCAATTGTATGTGTGTGTCTCTTAAAGATACGTCCACTTGGTACGAGTCTTTTTGACCAAATAACACTTCTACTGTTTTTGCTTGATAAATGTTGAAGCCCCAATGTTGGGACCAGCGTCAGATAGAGTCAAGTCATTGTGTTGTCTTTTTGACCATCTTCTCTAGCAATGTTCCAGGGTGGGATGTAAGGGAATCACACAGGCTAGCTTTCAATCCTCCGGAAAATCGCCTTCATTCCATACCTTATTAAAGAATTTAAGCCAAATCTTTAGAGCTGTCTCAGGCATGTGTTTAAAGTTTTACCTGTTGTCTAGTTTTCCTGCTACTTATGTCTTTTAGTAACTGAAGTGAGAAGTCGGTGTTAAAGATTAAATTTCATTGTCTAGAGGTCGAAATTCTATGAAATCTTTATGATCTTTTTCAAATTTTATTTGGTATGCCAAAATTGAATGGTCTAAATTTTTATCACTTGAGACTTTTTCATAATGTGAGACAAGGGAATTTTCTTTGTCTAGGGGAGGTAATCGAAACTCCTGCTGTACTGTGCAATACTGGGATTGGTGTGATAGATATACCTTTAATTCTTCGAATCGGGTTCCAAAAGTCAATAGAATTATAAGGATGTATATGCATGATTCGCAGAATTCAGCCCAGTGTTAGGTTTTATTTTCTGAAATGACCCTTTTGCAGCTCGCTGTTGCTTGATTCTTTTTAGAGTGTATATAGCGTATTTTTTCTCCTTGACGGCATTGTCACAATTTTCGAACCACCACGGAATCAAAATATGGTCCGTCCCCTAAATAAAAAAATGAAAAGAGAAAACAACAGCCGTTCACTAAATGGTTTCATAACGAAAGGCGAAGGTAACCCATTTCAACAACAACTTGTTCAGCTTAAAACATATATATCTCTTTTCTAAATTGTTTTAAAATGGGGTTATCACATTTTAGTTTACTTTCCATAGAAAAAGCGGTATGTATTTACAATTTGATTTTCAAAATAGAGCTGTAACACGTGTAAGTTTGTAAAAAAATATGAAAAAAACATACTTTAAAATTTACGTTTTTTAAGCGAATTAAAGAAGTCACCACTTTCTATATTTAATTGGAAAGTTAGTATGTACGTACGTACGACGGAAATAGTTTGTTTGAAATGCTCAGAGTAATGAAACCTTTTAAGACTGTTACTTGTTTATCATTTTGTAGATCATATTTACTAAGATTATACTCCAAACATTTCCCTTGTGAAACAATTAAATAAACTAGAATATAAGCGCCGCTCGACAATAACAAATTACTTAAGCGATTAAGGCTTTATTCAACATATTTTCTGTCAAAGCAACGCAGCCAGTTCACCGATTCATGTGTGTCCGGGGTTCTCACACTAGTACTCCACACAACAATTTGTCAAAGCAACCGCCTGTTTTTCCAAATAGACTGTTTGTCACAATGACATTTAAAAGTGGGAATTTCTTTCGAACCCCACAACTTCTAGAATACAGCCCGCGTCGCTACCGACTGAGCTACAGGGACGAAAACAAACAGTAAGGCATTTGCGACCAGTTTCGATACAGGTCAGTCAACGCATTCGTGTAATCTGATCGAACCGACTCTAGACTATTTACTGCCGTAGAAGACTTTAATAAAGTTCTGTAAAGCAGTATCCATGTAGGTCCTTACCATACGATAAGGTGGTTTTCCGCTAAAACGTACTGGTATCCAAGTATGCTTGTTTCTCTCAGTTATTCACTATTTCAACCACACAGGTTTTTTGTAAATACTTACACTCTGTACTATTTGGACACCTGTTATATATTTTTTAGACTTCTCTAGTCGTTGCAGGAAACCATTCAATTCATAAATATTTTTGACTAGGCAATGCGTTCGATTTCAAAGTTATTTGCTGTGAACCGCTAAGTGCTCAACGTAAATTGCATGCCTATTCAAGCTGTTTTTCTATGTATGTGTTTTTGATATCTAGTTTGGTACAAAAACGTGCAATTGTTACTGTACAAATCTGCAATATCTTTTTCCATTTTCAAATGTGAAAACATAATCACTTTGTCAAGCTGGTAAAGTTATATCTCATGGTTCATTTGCGGAGGGTATGTTATCTTTAACAACCAATACAACAAGTGTCTTATTAGATTTTTTCTTTAGTTTTATGTCGATTCAGTTTCTTTTACAATGTATAATTGTGTCGGTTTTTGTTTTATTCCTTATTTCTCTACTATCCTAAATGTTCATCCAATCATCATGGATGTTTTAACTTTATCAGAACACATAGCAGTTCGCCATCCGCCAGTTTAAAGCTGTAATATGATTGACTAACAACCTCCTAACAACTTTATGCTAGGTATATCTGAAAACATTCTAAATTTATCCGTATGTATTTGTGGTTTCTTGATTTGGATAAATCAATCCGTCGCATACTAAATGATTTGTGACAAAAATAATATATTATTATTTCGAAGAACACTTACTAAGACTATCTGCAGTCGAAATTGCTTCACAAGCATTTGAAATATCGTGAATGCAACGACTTGTCGGATATGTTTTTCATTGAAAATGAGAGTGAGTCCTAGAGTGGAATTTATTCAAAGTTTTTCCACATATTTGGGGGACGACGATTTCTTTGATCCCAGACTTAAAAACATACCCATTTTGGATGACCTATTTTCCGAAACTGGCAAGGACAAACTCATCACTGACTTATTTGCTGAGGAATTCCATCACAAGTCTCTGTCAGTGATTTCGATCACTCAGAATTTGTTCGGAAACAAAGATCCAACATGGAGACGTAGCTGTCATTATCTGGTGACTTTTATTAATCCAAAGGATCGTCAGTTAGTCACGGCCCTTGCAAACAGATGAACCCTTGATATACTGACAGATTCATACAGCCTTAAAAAAGATGACATGCCCTGTTAATCATTTGTCAGTTAAAACTGAAGCATTGCACATCAGTGAAGGAAATATACAAGTGGAAAGAAATATGCCAATATTTGAAAACTATTACTGATAAAAGACATGCTTGCGATGACTGTGGACTTTTGTTCGATACTTCACACGATGTACAAAGACATGTCAAAAGAGGAATGTGTTAAGAAAATGAGGAGCCAGGTATTAAAAAGAGGAAACTTGAAAATATCTCCGACGTCGCCGAAAGTGGTGTGGAAGATAACGAAGGCTATCTGAAGCTTTGGAAAGGGGCCAAAGTTAGATGAGAATATAAATATAGCCAATTGTACTATCAATTTATCTCCAATATCGAGATAAAAGAGAATGCAAAACAGACGACTTGTATGGACTATTGTGACCAACGTCACTTCGTGGAAATGTAACAAGACTTACTGAAAGGTTATATGCTTCCAATGAGGGTAAGTAATATACTCTGATGGCTGACTTAATCGATATAGTGAAATTTAAAAATTAGAACAAAGTCTACAAATACATACTGCATGTTATAGACACCTTATCCAAGTACATGTATGTATGGGTGTGCCCTTTACAATTAAAAGCGGAAGATGATGTGACGAATGCATTCAAGGAAATAGCAATGAAGTAAGGACGATCCCCCGCCAAGCTCAAGACAGATAAAGGTACATGTAGGTCGCTTTTACTTTATTAACATACGTATATTTCTAGATTGTTGTTAAGAACAGCATAATTGTGATGTGCTTAACAAATACGAGAATCTATTGTTCATAAGACACCCTGGGTTCAATACAACTACAGAAGCTAAAATGTATTTTGTTCAGAAACGATATGAAGTTATGAAATATGTACTGGTTATGCTGCTTTATATTACAGGTCAAGAATTTCGAGCTAAACAGGTTCAGTTTCTGATTGAGAAAAATGATGTCAGATAATTTCCCACACAGAACGAAACCGATGCTTAGACATCTGAGAGAGCCATATCAAACATAATATGTAATGTTTATTTACTTATAAAGATGATTACGCGTATATGTCAGTAATACAGGGTATAGTGGGTAGTTACAACCTTACATATCACAGAACAATTGGTATGCGACTAGCTACCTACTTCGCATAACATCGGATGATATAAAATCAGCTGTAAAACAAAAACCATTCAAATTTAAAATCGGTGATCAGTCATCTGAAACACGTGTATACTCGAGCAAACGACAAGAATATATTAAAGGAACATTTCATCACAGTGAACTACAGAAAATATACTTGGAAAAGTAGAAAAAGTGTTAAAAAGCAGAGGCACAGGACGAAAGAAACAATACTTTGTGAAATGGAAATATTATCCAAAAAATGTAACAGCTTGGTGAAAGTTAGTGAATTACAGTGATATGTGTCAAGTAAAAATATATGTACACACACATTGAAATATACCTCATTAGTATGTATATAAATAGTTTTTGTAAATAAAGTTTATATAAAAACAATGTGTTTGTGTTTCTGCGATTATAAAACATAACCTCTAAAAATGTCTTCCTTTTCAATAGTGTCTTTTAGAATTTGTCCCTGAAGCGATATAGACCAATGAAAAATTTCGTTTGATTGTGCACTTTTCAAAACTAAACGAATCGTCTGCATTTATACTACAAGGTTTACACCAGCAGGTTTAAACTATTAAAAACAAAGTGTTTAAAACACATACAAAGGAAAAGGTTTATATTATAGTAACGTGTCAACATATATAAATATCATTAAATGGAAATTAAACAATTAGTCTGCTTGTTCAACGTTGTATCTCACCAACAATTGATTGATTGATTGAATGAATGGGGCTTAACGCCGTTTTCAACAATTGTTCAGTCATATCATGGCGGCCATTTCTCCTTCCCATGTGTTTACTAGCTTTCTCACACCAGTACTCCACACAACATAATTTCAAGCAACTGACATCTCACCATTAAAGAAGTACGAATACTTGATTTAACAGTTTCAAGTGGACATGGATTGTAAATTACACCACCCTGACGCAAGTAAAATAAAATCGTCTTCTAAACGTATAGGATGTATATAAACATCGTCTGCCCGCGATCTGCATTTATACTACAAGGTTTACACCAGCAGGTTTAAACTTGTAAAATAAGGTGTTTAAAATACACAAAAAGGAATAGGGTTATAGTTCCAATAACGTCTCAACATATAAGGATATCATTAATTGCAGTTTCTAAAATTAGTCTGCGTGTTCAACATTGTATCTCTTCAAAAAAGAAGTAAAAATACTTGATTTAATAGGCTCAAGTGGACACGGGTTAAAAATTACTAAACCTTGACTCAAAGAAAATAAAATCGTCTGCTAAACGTATATAATCATCGTTTGCACGCTATTTAAAAATTCGTCTGCTACTGTGTGCTGAAGTAAAACGAAATGTTGTCGTCTGCTTAAAATATAGACAGAATAAGCTCGTATAAACATATGATATACTGTGCTGCGAATTGATTGGCTGATGAATAAAGAAAAACGTTCTTAGAATATAATCGAAAGTTACCTTGTATTGCAAGTTCTGTAATATGTATACCTTCTTGTCAGCGATGTTTACACCTCGAAACCGGATTTGTAGGTGAGTTGAATATAAACAGAACAGAACAGAACAGAACACAACTTTTATTTGGACTTAAACAAGATGTTTCTAGTCCATACATGATTACAAGTTATTTGCAGGTCATAATAATAAAAACATCTATATTACATTAAATCATACACAAATATATAAATATATAAACATGTACATACATACATACACATAGACATACATGTATACATACACACATATACAAACCAATACTAATACTGATAGTAATATTAATATAGGTCATTATACAACATCCATTTATTTACAGAATTTGTAAGTGCAAGAGAGAATTATTAAACATTTCATGTATATAAGTAGTTTCTTCTTATCACAAGAGCGCATTTAATATAACTGATCAGGTTATTGATCGTTGACTTGTCCGTAGAACATAACAATTCACACAGTTTGTGTACACTAGGTCTATCAATGAAATGATTACTTAATTATCTTTTCCTAATTACTTTATATACAATACAAGTAACAATAAAATGAAATTCATCTTCTATATCGCCATTATTATATATTTTACAAAGTCGTTGGTTTCTCTCCAGCCTGCATACCCCATGTCGACCAGTCTGTATGTGTAGATTATGAGCAGATAGGCTAATTTGTACAATTACTTTCCTGCCTTATTTCAAACTTATCAAATCTAAATAGTGCTCGTATTCGAAGTCAGGCTTAATATTTCTTGATATAAAGTGAGAACCTGGTTTTCTCTCAAATCACTTGACCACTGTTGGATAAAATTGTCAATTAGTCTTTGTTTGAAGATTGTTATGAAATTCTTCGGATTAACACTAAGCGGTACTTCCCATACATATAAAAAACTATTGTTTGCTAACATACTTCTTACTTTTGCGGCCCAATGTTTGTGTCCTTTCTTAAGATCATCTAGTCAGCACTGGTACACTGAAAGATGAGGTAAATTATGAAAGACTTAGAATGACCAGATTGGTTAAGTGAAACGTACGCGCTATTTAAGATTGTGTCATATGCTACGATCGTGCAGTAAACACGGGTACATTGCACAACTGATAATCTAGTGTCAGTTGCTTACTATAGTGAGTTACAATAAGGCGATTTAGTCATATCAAGTAGGTTATCGGATGAACGATAATTCAGTCCAAGCAATCAACACAACACAAAAAGAAAGTTCATATTTGTATGCCGTTTATAGCTCGATTATTCGGAGACTATGAGACCTATTGTACTCACCGTGGCGTCAGCATCGTCGTCAAACCTTGGTAAAGGTATTACATGCAAGTACATATATTTCACCATAGCTGAGTTACTACCAAATGTTTTGCATTGAAACTTTATACAACCCTTCCTAACCATCACAACAATCGATTTAAAATTGTGCATATAATTCAAATTATGGCCCTATTTGACTAAGACATTAGTTCATTAAGAGTAAATATCTCAGTAACAACTTGATGCGTTGCCTTGGACATAAACTGTCCTTTATACAATCCTATCCTTTCCAACCATCTCACATATGTAAACAATCAAATTAGATAACTCTATCCTGCATATAAGGCAAATTATGGTATTTTTATACTTGGATATTTTGGTTAAAGTTTTCCGGGAACTACATAAAGAGTCCATATCTGAGTAACTGCTTAATGCATTGCATTGCAACTGTATACAATCCTTCAAGTTTTGAGTGCAACTACATTAAAAATCGATATCTCAGTAACTAGTAATCGGTGGAATAGTTGAGCGCACTGTCTTACGGACAGCTCTTGTTAAATTTAGGGTAACTCTTTCCAAAATCACTGTATACACGTAGATTTGATTTAAAGCTGAGAGTCACATCTTTTTGTAAATAGGAAAGTGTTTAGCTAGCATTGACATTCGGGATGGTACAATGTATGAACAATGCCAGGCATAGTTCTAACTCCTTTTATGTACACTGATTGTATTGATACAAAGCTGTCAATATATTAT